>CM038722.1:26664940-26717440 GCA_021613375.1 Megaleporinus macrocephalus
ATTACGAACAATATTTTTGTGGTCGACTAAAAAACAAAACAGTGAAATCACAAACATACTTAAATGCAATTGACAAGTAAGTAAAATATGAAATAAGTTTTGGTTAGTAGTTTTGATTTTCTCAGTTTTCTGATTCATGACAACAAATATGAGCCTCCCGAAGGCCAAGCTAAATAACATTAGCAGCTGTTTAAATGGGCACTTGTGTTTATTTTTGTTAGAGTTCTGGTCTAACAATTGGTCCACAAAACTAGATTAAGTTTCTCCTTCTTTTTACACAGAGCTCAGATTCATTTAGGACCCAATTGCCAAAAAGGAATTGTTACAGAAGCAGAGATGGAGATACAGTCAGTGCTTGTACTTCAAGAACAAGTTGAGAAGGAGGTCATGTGGGCTATAACCATAATGGCTACTTCTAAGATATTACATTATACATTTTGGTTACTTATAATATATAACACTATACATAATGGCTATTTAACATAAATGTATAAGAAATAGAAGATAATACAAATGTTTCAATAATAGCTCAAGAATGGCACCATAGCTGTATCAAAAACACAAAAACTAGCAGAGAAACTGAACTGTTGCGTGCAACTTTGATGGTTTCTTAATTGCTTTAATTGTCTAGCTGCATGGAAATGATGTAGCAAGCAACATGCAACTAATTGCATGCAAGTTTCACTGTGTAAAGCCAGCCTTGGGTGTGCTGCAGCAACAGCTAATCAGATAAACTCCTCTCATTAACTGAGCATTAGTAGCTCAGCGCAGTGATGTCTTACTAAAGGCTTCCTATAAAACAGACAAATAATGGTATTTTTCTTTTGAGGACTGTCACTTCCTGCCCTGTTTCCCTCGTCCTTGCCTGTTTGTTTACGTTTCTGTTTGTAGTCCATGTGCTTGTGTTTACGTCTTTCACCATGTGGTTCTGCCTGATTAGTCATGTGATCCTTGTCTCCTTGATCCTCCACCTGGTTCCCATCCTTGTCACCTCCCATTGTCACCAGCTGTCTCCTGTTCCCTCTCGTTATCCAGTGTTTATAGTCTGCCTGTTTTGCCCTCTCCTTCGTGGTTCGTTGTTTATTGTCTGATGTCTAATATCTACTGTCTAGCGTTACGTATGGACCCTGTTAGTTTGTTAGTGTTTCTGTGTTGGTTAATACTCATGTTTGTTTTGTTTAGTGTTTGTTTTGATTGTTTACATTAAAGTACTTTAAAATAACCTTGCGCCTGCGTCAAGCCCCTTCGTCGTGCCTATCATCCCCCGGCACCTCTCCGGGTCCAGCGTGACAAGGACAGAAAATTTTTTTGAATTTAAAAGCCTCTATTGATTTTCATAAAACAGAAAAACATGAAAACTGTTATTAGAAAATGTGTTTTTATAATAATATTAACGACAGCAACAACAACAATAACGACAATAATAATAATAGACACGACTAAGTTGTTCCCCATTTGTTATTAAAAAATAATGAAATTAGTTATCATTAGTTAGTAATTCGGAGTTTATTTAAGTGATAGAAACAAGAAACTTCTTGTAACAATCTGCTTTGCATCCACATAGTTGTTAAAGAGGTGAAGGAAACGAAAACAAACACAATAGATTTAGAAACAGTTTCAAATATTGGGTATATATTTTACAGGGGTTGCCATATTTATCATCTTTTTAAAATATGAACTTGTTCCTTGCATTTTGTTATATATGTCTAATGCAACCACAATCAACAAAACACGCTTCAGTATTCTGGCCCAGTGTCAATGAGAACAGGGCGGCTGGCATAGAGCTCAACGCAGACAGGGATTGAACTTCACTCACTCTAGCCAGACAAAGATGACTTACACGCACAGCCCTGCCTGAGACATCACATGTTTGGTGAGAGTGAAGTTTCTTTGGGCCAGTTATGCAGCAAAGCCTCCAGAAAGCAGTGAGTTATTAATAAAAACTTCATATATCATTTTTATTTGAATAAATATGTTACGGTCATTTTCTTTCTCGTTCAGCTCTTGTACTTTCAAATATTCCACAGCTCTGCTTAGACTAAACAAGCCTGAAATCATACAGCTCATAAATCTGAATTCAACAAGTCCAACTGCTGCTTGTGAACATTTATATTCCCTCATTGTTACTTTCTACAAAGTAGTGAGAGTTTTGACTGCATGGCTGCTAAAATAGACTACTGTCCTATTTTTACTGTAACATGAACAGATCTATGTATTTGGTCAGCGTAGTCTTTTACAGTGTTTAGTTGGTATCTAGGCTTTCTTGCTGGCTCCCCCCATAAATTAAAAAGGCCAGCTCTGCTCTAGCTGTATGACCTTTTAACAGTGTCAGTGATTCCAAATATGTTTTATATAAACTGTGTAAGTATAATGCATTACCTGCATTTCAAAACAGAAAGTCAAGCATGACTATTTCCTTTATTAAACTAAAGGACTAAACTATTATATTATTATTATCCTATATCTCAAAAAAAAAAATCCATCCATCCATCATCTGCTGCTTAACCCTGCTAGTCGGGGTCACAGGGGGGCTTGAGCCAATCCCAGCAGCATCGGGTGAAGGCGGGATACACCATGCACAGTTCACAAGTCCATCACATGGCCAGCACTCACTCACACCTACGGGCAATTTAGAGTGACCTATCTACCTGACTGCATGTGTTTGAACTGTGGGAGGAACCTGGAGTACCCGGAGGAAACCCACTCAAACAGGGGGAGAACATACACCCTCCACACATCACCGTACTAACCACTACACCACCATACTAACCACTACACCACCATACTAACCACTACACCACCATACTAACCACTACACCACCTTACTAACCACTCCACCACCATACTAACCACTACACCACCATACTAACCACTACACCACCGTACTAACCACTACACCACCGTACTGACCACTACACCACCATACTAACCACTACACCACCATACTAACCACTACACCACCGTACTAACCACTACACTACCATACTAACACTACACCACCATACTAACCACTACACCACCATACTAACACTACACCACCATACTAACCACTACACCACCTTACTAACCACTCCACCACCATACTAACCACTACACCACCATACTAACCACTACACCACCATACTAACCACTACACCACCGTACTAACCACTACACCACCGTACTGACCACTACACCACCGTACTAACCACTACACCACCATACTAACCACTACACCACCGTACTAACCACTACACTACCATACTAACACTACACCACCATACTAACTACTACACCACCATACTAACCACTACACCACCATACTAACCACTACACCACCGTACTAACCACTACACCACCGTACTGACCACTACACCACCATACTAACCACTACACCACCATACTAACCACTACACCACCATACTAACCACTACACCACCTTACTAACCACTCCACCACCATACTAACCACTACACCACCATACTAACCACTACACCACCATACTAACCACTACACCACCGTACTAACCACTACACCACCGTACTGACCACTACACCACCATACTAACCACTACACCACCATACTAACCACTACACCACCGTACTAACCACTACACTACCATACTAACACTACACCACCATACTAACCACTACACCACCATACTAACCACTACACCACCGTACTAACCACTACACTACCGTACTAACCACTACACTACCATACTAACACTACACCACCATACTAACCACTACACCACCATACTAACCACTACACCACCTTACTAACCACTACACCACCATACTAACCACTACACCACCATACTAACCACTACACCACCGTACTAACCACTACACCACCATACTAACCACTACACCACCGTACTAACCACTACACCACCGTACTAACCACTACACCACCATACTAACCACTACACCACCGTACTAACACTACACCACCGTACTAAACACTACACCACCGTACTAACCACTACACCACCATACTAACCACTACACCACCTTACTAACCACTACACCACCTTACTAACCACTCCACCACCATACTAACCACTACACTACCATACTAACCACTACACCACCATACTAACCACTACACCACCATACTAACCACTACACCACCATACTAACCACTACACCACTATACTAACCTCTACACCACCGTACTAACCACTACACCACCGTACTAACCACTACACCACCATACTAACCACAACACCACCATACTAACCACTACACCACCATACTAACCACTACACCACCGTACTAACACTACACCACCGTGCTAACCACTACACCACCATACTAACCACTACACCACCATACTAACCACTACACCACCATACTAACCACTACACCACCATACTAACCACTACACCACCATACTAACCACTACACCACCATACTAACCACTACACCACCGTACTAACCACTACACCACCATACTAACCACAACACCACCATACTAACCACTACACCACCATACTAACCACTACACCACCGTACTAACACTACACCACCATACTAACCACTACACCACCATACTAACCACTACACCACCATACTAACCACTACACCACCATACTAACCACTACACCACCGTGCCCCCATGTTAAAATAATCAGATCTTAGTGCGTAACCATGATCTATTAAGTTGATTACTAAAGTCAAAATATCGAGAAACTAAATCCACCTTATGACCTCATCAGTCAAGGTTTGAACCTGAAGCAAAAAATAAAAAATAAAAAAAGTGCTATGTGGAAACACAGAATGTGTGGGGTTACTATGTTGAGCACATGTTAATAATGAAGTGTTGCCATAGTTAATTGATATGCAGATAACTACTCCCACAAGTACTGTGTGTCTGTATACCAGAGGTCACTAATAGGCGGACCGCAGTCCAGATCCAGACCCAGACCTTGCCCACTGTTGACCTAAACCATTAAACTATCGAGAATGATTTCATTTAGACAGGGTTTATTTTGAGCGGCGGAACTTTTCTTGTCTTTACGGTATGCAGGCTTTGCGGCGCAGTAAACTCACAGACCAGTCGTTGTAAGATCACCAAAGGCTCCTCAGCCAATCAGATCTGTGCAGACTCGAGCCATTGTTGTGCATACAGGCGAGGTACAAAGCGAGAAGCTGCAGTCAGAGAGTAAAGTGAGTCAGAAAGAGTCAGAGAGACTGTTTAACCAGGAATGGACCGAAACCTAGTTTTATGGAATATGTCAAATGAGTTAACGAGAAGATTCATGTTTTATTTACTGTTTCTGTAAATAAACACTTTAAGATGCACTTTTTTAAAACCATTCTGTTTTTGTAGCAGTGAAGTTTTATAAATAATTAATTCAGTTCATTTAAACAGTAAATATACTGAAAGGTATGTGTGATGTGTTGGTGTTTCAGTAGCTGATGGTTGAAGATGCTGATACTAGACTACTTCAGTAAACAGGATACACCACTGAATCATAACACAAGTTAGAAATGATGACGGTCCAGACCTTGGCCTGAGAAGATCTCCTCTAACTGGACCCCCTGCTGCAGAATGCTGGTAATTAGTGTCTCTCTTATAGAGGAGATGGAGGAGAAGGGCAGTGCAAACTTGTTTTGGGAGTGAAATAAGTTTAAACACACTGCTGCACCTGCAGATTTGACAGGGGACGCTGTACATGACCCAGGTGCTTCCATTTCTGATCAACAAAATATGAACTGCACCCAAAAAAAATAGGAATGGGCTTTTTTCTAAACATCAACAATCTGAACAGGACGTTGGTAGAGGAGGAAATTGATTCTTTAAGCGAGGCTGATTTAATTATTTTTATTTTAAGGCACCAACTTGGACAGTTCAGCTTTATACCAGAGTGATTATACCAGATTATACCACAATTGATCAAAGCCATTTTCATACAGCGGTGTGGAAATCTGACGCTCTGTTTCTGTTCATTACTGCACTCCGTAAAAAGCAGCGTTCAACAGCAAGAAAACATCCCAGGTCGCAGCTCTTCGTGGGCATGAACCGTCTAGCACCTGCCTAGATAGTTTCCGAGTTGCGGTAACATACTCACCGTCGTTTTCACCTCCGCCATGTATTTTCTTTTAGCTCTGTGTTTTTTTCTGTCCTATAAGGTGTTGTGCTCTGCTACAAGCCACATCAACATCCATGCATGCATGTTGCTTGAGCTAGGATTGCTCTGAGAGCTGTGACTGGTCAGCCTGCTTTATAATGCATCCACATTCGTTATAACCAATCGCTTGTGCCAATTACTTACAATGCTCGTTTTTAAGGCAGAGGTTCAACACAACACAGTAAAGCTCTACAGTCCGTATTCTATCAATAAAGAGTAGAGACAGCACCTGTGAGTGCTCACGTGAAAAACAGCTGAAATTGAGTCATTCAAGTTTAGCCATGTCTTCAGTCGACTCTGGTTAAGTGTTTTATAGTCTCTCAGAACTGCCTGTTTGGCATGGCTGTCTTTCCTGTAGGAAGAGAGAGAAAGAGAGAGAGAGAGAGAGAGAGAGAGAGAGAGGGAGAGAGAGGGAGAAAGAGCTTGCTTGACCGTAATCAATGATGCCAGCCCACAGCCTGTCTGAAAATAAAGGGTTCTGGTTGGAAGGTTTCCATGCCAGAGCATTAGGCAGGGGTTTGTGTCGCTTGTAATTTACAACATTGAGGGAAACGGGCAAAAGGACAATGTGGGGTTGGAGGCGGGGGGGGTTGTGTGGCGTTGGAGGGGAGATGGCACTGAGGCTCTGGGGCTTGGGAATGCCAAAGGGGCAGTTTTTAAAACCCAAGTGGGTTCTTCTGCCCCTGAATGTGTTGTAAAGTGAGTGGGAGAAATAAGGAGAGGCTGGAGAGCTAATGCCTGGAGGAGAAGTGTCGTGCTGAAATCACTCGATCGTTAATTATCGCAAAGTAGAGGAAGGCAGCACAGTGGGCACAGGTTACACAGGCTGTTTTGAAGAATTTCACCAAAGCAATTTTTTTGGTTGACTTGTGTTGCTTCTTTCTGAAAGATGCAATCTACAGCTGGTCTGCTGTTTGGAGCAGAAGCGATCATACCCTGCTCATGTATAACAAGGAGGCAGCATGGCTCAGCATGACACAAAGCGAACGAAGAAGCTTTTGGCTCATTGTATTAAACGTACTATGAAGGAAAACTGTACGGCTGGTTCAGTCAGCGCTGAGTTCTCTCAGGCTGCTGTTTAACACACGTCTCTACATGAATGTCACAGTGGTGTCAGAAGTGGGATAGTGTTCCGCAGAGGACTAGAGAGGAACAACGCTTTCCATTAACTCAAAGGTGAAAGGGCAGAGAAAATCAAGCCTGTCCAAAGACCGTGGACGAAGAAGCACCATGGTGAGGACAGGGGCAAAGACAGCATGAGGCATGAGTGATGAGACTCACAAGTGGAGCCCTGCTCGAGGAAAGCAAGACAAGGCTCATAAGTGGAGCCTTGTTGGATTATGACTGGATTAAGCTCACCAGTGGAACACAGTTGGAGGACGGCAAGACAAGGCTCACCAGTAGAGCCCTACTGTAGGAAAGTGAGACAAGGCTCACCAGTGGAACCCAGTTGGAGGACAGCAAGACCAGGCTCACCAGTGGAACCCAGTTGGAGGACGGCAAGACGAGGCTCATCAGTGGAGCCTTGTTGGAGGACGACTGGATTAAGCTCACCAGTGGAACCTAGGTGGAGGATGGCAAGACAAGGCTTACCAGTAGAGCCTTACTGGTGGAAAGTGAGACAAAGCTCATGAGAGGAGCCCAGCTAGAGGACAGCAAAGGACACCAGTGGAGCCTAGCAGGAGAACAGCAAGACAAAGCTCACCAGTGGAGCCTTGTTGGAGGATGACTGGATTAAGCTCACCAGTGGAACCTAGTTGGAGGACGGCAAGACAAGGCTCACCAGTAGAGCCTTACTGGTGGAAAGTGAGACAAAGTTCATGAGAGGAGCCCGGCTAGAGGACAGCAAAGGACACCAGTGGAGCCTAGCAGGAGAACAGCAAGACAAGGCTGACTAGTGGAGCCTTCCTGGAGGACAACTGGATTAAGCTCACCAGTGGAACCTAGTTGAAGGACGGCAAGACAAGGCTTACCAGTAGAGCCTTACTGGTGGAAAGTGAGACAAAACTCATGAGCGGAGCCTTGCTGGAGGACGACTGGATTAAGCTCACCAGTGGACTCCGTTGGAGGACGGGAAGACGAGGCTCACCAGGCTCACTCTACATCAACGTCACAATATGAAACTCCTCTGAAAAATTCCTAATCTAATCTAATCTAAAATCTTTCTATAATCTATGCTAATACATAGCTACATATATACTTCTGTAACTGTTTACATTTATGTATAGATGTTATAGATAAAAAAGATGATAGATAAATAAATAAAACAATACAGCTGTATTATGGCTATAGGTGGGTGTAAAAAGGATTATGGTTTATATATATATATATATATATATATATATATATATATATATATATATATATATATATATATATATATACAGGACAAATGCTTCACATGTTTACAGCCTGGTAAAACTTGGAGATATCGTCTAGGTGTCTTTCTGTTGTGTTGCTGTAGACCCGAAATCCTGCGAAAGCCACTCTGATCTCGATTAATTATTGCCTAATATTCCATTGTTACTCCTAATGCTTTAACTCTCCTAAAGCGTAAATGAGAAAATGAGAATCCAGTTTTGAACCTCGCACCGGCCACATTCAGCCATTAAGTTCAAAAGACAAACAGAGCTAAGGTCATTATCAAATCTGGTTATGCGCTATGAGCCTGCCAAATAACCAAATCTGCAAAGTAGAAGATTCCATTAGTTTGTTTATTAATTGTTTTCCGAGTGCCTGCCAACTTCCAACACAGCTTAATCCCTCTGAACATGGGCAGCAGATGAGTGAACTGGAAAATTATCTGATTGCATAATGACTGAAAAAAAAAAAAAACCCAAAAGAACAACTATTAGCCAAGACTCGATTCTTCATTTGACCTGCACTCCTACTGACACCATTAGAACTGCCATCTGACTCACGGCCCGAGAGAAATATAGAATTATATTAAAAGAGCATGAATAAAACAGTTAAAGGGAGCAAAGAAAATGAAAGAATCTCAGAGAGAGAAGCAAAGAAGCAACACAAGCAATGCCAGATCAGACAGACTTGTGTGAAGGCTTCTATTCGCACTTCTCAGTTGTTTTACTAATCGGTTTTAAGGCCATTTCATGTTGCACCAGAATTCGAGGAATGTAGGCCATTCAAAAAGCCAAGCCCTTAGTATGGAGCTATGAACCCTAAATGCCTCTGAACGGAACGACTACGGAGAGCGAGAACAGGAGGAACAAGTATTGTGATCGAACGAGCACGAACGTCTCATTAGATACGTTATGCTAAAACCTCTTGCTCTTGCTTTGGTCGTCTGCGGACTGCAGCGCAGGGGCTAAAAAACTATGCATGCGTAGGAGAGCGCAGAAAAAGTCTTAAGCTCCAAGTGTGGAGTCCCGCAGCGTTCAAAGGGGGGATCCCACTCAAGGTACCGGCAGTGCTCTTGCCAACATGACGCCACATAATCCCTGTATAAGCAAGGGTTACCAGGCAAAGCTCAAACAAAACTTCACTTTCACACCACTCCAACAACAGCACCCGAGAGCTGTCTGCGTTACCTGGCACAGGACAAGTGCGCCGTAACACAAGTCAATACATCAAGGAAATCCTCAATGTTCTTAGTCTTAGGCTGGCTATCGATGGTGAAACTTACATGCAACTTTAGTGATGCCACAAAGAAACCACTTCTGGTTCCAAAGAGAATTCCATGAAAACGTTCTTCGAAATACAAGCGCTTTTTCTATGTCATCCCTCCAAAAAAACTTTTTCAGAATGTACATGTAACTACATTACACTTGCACTGCATTGCATAACGTAAGGCATCCTGCAACTTGCTTGAAACTTGTTTGAAACTCTGCAACTGCTGCAACTGGTTTCCTTTACTTCAGGTTTTTAAGTAAAACCTTAAGATTTTACATTGAACTATTTGGCTTCATTGGCTAGTTAGCAAGCTGACTAACGTTGACAGTTGCTTGAAACTTGTTTGAAACTCTGCAACCACTGCAACTGGTTTCCTTTCCTTTTGGTTTTTAAGAAAAAACCTTAAAATTTTACAGTGAACTATTTGGCTTCATTGGCTAGTTAGCAAGCTGACTAACTTTGACAGTTGCTTGAAACTTGTTTGAAACTCTGCCACTGCTGCAACTGGTTTCCTTTCCTTCTGGTTTTTAAGTAAAACCTTAAGATTTTACAGTGAACTATTTAGCTTCATTGGCTAGTTAGCTAGCTGACTAACGTTGACAGTTGCTTAAAACTTGTTTAAAACTCTGCAACTGGTTTCCTTTCCTTCTGGTTTTTAAGGAAAATTCTTAGGATTTTACAGTGAACTATCTGGCTTCATTGGCTAGTTAGCTAGCTAACTAACTTTAACAGCGCTATTTTAATGGAAGGTTATTGCAGCATTTGTTCTACTTACGTAACCCCCCACGCTCACCCAAAATGCCAGAGCCAGGTATGACTGGGAGTCTCCCTATTAGCACAATACTAGCCAAAGTGACTCTGACAGACCTGCCTTCACATTAGTCATGTCACATGCTAGCCCTCACCCTCCAAAGTCAGTAGTGTCACGTGAAAAGGGGAGACCAACCTAGCTGGTGGGAACTGGCCATGATGGAACTGGAAAAAAATCCAATAAATGAATGCATAAATAATTACATATATACATACTACTGATTGTTCCCAGGTTTGGACGTACAGGTTTTGAAAAAAAAAATGTTTTTAATTATTAAACAGTCTAAGGTTGTCTCCTGACCCTGAAACAGCTTTGCTTGGGTTTTTTAAGGCATTTTAATATTTTTATAATTGTATACAATCTGCTGTAACATATGGTATGATAGCTGCTAAGAAGATAATTTTAAGGTTGTGGAAGTCGAACATCCCACCTACGTTTAAAATGTGGCTGACAGAAGTAGCAAATATGTTGCATGTTGAGAGGTTCAGATATGTATTGTCTGGTAGTCTGGATTTTTTTTAAAAATATGGAACCCTTTTTTAGACTACTTAGATAATGTGCATAATTATTAGGTGTTTCACCGTAGCTGCTTTATTTAGTATTTAGTATTCAGCCTATTTTATTTTATTTCCAGTGCTCAGTTGATTCTGTGGATGTTTGTGAGCCTACTGTAGTATGCCCCTTCTATTATTTTATTTTATTTAAAAAAAAATTTTTTTCTCCTTTTCACTGAAAATGCAGAATCATTGTTATTATTATGGAAACATGTAAGATGAAAATTCTATAATGAATATTTTTAAAATATATATTTATTATTATGGTGGAAAAATGTTTCTGTTAAGAAGCGTCCATAAATGGTTCTTTAGTGGACCAAAAGTGGTTGTTCAACTGCATCGCTCCAAAGAACCCTTCTCAGGAACATTTTTTAAAAGTGCAGAACGAAGCCATGTATGAAATTTTTGGCTAACAATCTCACAAACTAACAGAATAACTAAATGTACTGCAATGCCACTTTCAGTATTTCTGAACTACTTCATATGACTAAAGTTGTGAAGTTGTATGGAAATTGTTTCACACAGCTTGCAACCTGCAATTAGATACAAGATGTTTCGCAACGTACAGCTACACATAAGACATTTTACTCAGTAACTGCAATAATAACCTGTTAAGACTGAAGTGTAAGGAAACTACAGCGTTGCTGTTTTATGGGGATCAGACAAACAGAAATGCTCCAGAATGACTTCTCAATAAAGCTCTTTAAATTAACTTAGATTTAAAGTAAAGGATGTTTTTGGTCTTTCTTGTAAAGTTACTAATTCGGAGACACTTGTTTTTGTTTGGCGAGCGATCACAGGAGTAGTTGAAAGCGAGTTGCTGAATCTGAATTATGGCCTAAAGAAGGCTGGCCTACATTAGCACACAATGCTAACGTTCCATACAGGCAGGGAATCAGACAGAGGCCTTTTCTCCTACTACAAATTTCTTCTAAAACAATAGCTTTCTCCAAAATGCTGTACAGTAACAATATTCTTTAGCTAAAGGGATATGTATCGCTTTGGTGGGTTCAGACTTTTATTCCTACTACATAATCTACATATTAGCTTTATAGCAGTTACTGTCATAAAATTTACTGCTTAATAAGCCTCAAGATTAGTGACTCAGGATTGAACCGGTCTTCTCTTGTAGTAAGTAAACTCTCTACACTTTCTGTTCTAGTATGATTGTAGCTTTAATTACTGTAAGAAACCTCTCTCGTATCTCTTATCAGCGCTAATGCTAATCTCGATAATGGTACATGCTCAGGCTTGTTTGGGATATCATCTAGGGACCGCGTTTTACATGTCGCATCCAAACAAATGACACTGTAGTATTTATGGCAGGCCTAAATTTAGTGCAACAAGTTCTTAGAGAGTTTTGGAGAGACTACCATTACCCTCAAGAAAATACAAACAGTTCAGAATACCAAGACTAAGCTGGGAGGTCCTGAGTGGCATCACTGTATTGGAAATAAATCCATTTTCAGTGCTCAGAATTGCATGTACAATGAAGAAAACAATATTTTTGGGGAAAGAAAACCTTTTTTTAATGTAGCCAATGGTCAGTTTGTTGCTTTTGCTCTGATTGGGTGATGAAGTCCTGTCTGGTCATATTAAGATTCAGACACTGACTTGTAAAGCTAGGCCTTTAATTCAGACCATAAATATAAAAACATGGCCAAAACCTCATATATTATTTCTGCTAGCCTCCCAATGGAATTCTAGTAGTTTCCTAGCACTAAGCTAACAGCTGTTATCATCTGATTGCCCTGTTTTTTATTTTCCACAGGCTATTTTAAGAATTTAACCCTTTTGTCCCCATTAAAAACATAACTTGTAGTTTCCAGAAACTATCAGGCCTTTACCGTCACCGTCAGCGTGCACATGAAGCGCTAACTTTGCCAGAAATAATAATTTGATTGACAACATAAACGAGCGACTGTTGCTTTCTTTGTGACGTGTATGGGCAATTGTCAAAGTGGCGCAGTAACAAAAGCGCTGGTGATAAAGTAGTAGATTGTGTGTTTCTGTTTATGTTGGCTATGTGTGAAAATATAGTCATTAAACTTTCATGGCTTTTGTTTTATTTGATGCGGAATTGCAGCACAGTAGCATAGGCTGCGTCCAGTGCATATAAGAGATGTCATCTGAATCTCCTCTTCTGCTACTTTATCAGTCTTCACGAGGCCTTTGTACTGAGATTCACCATGCGCTGTCATAAAGATGATATAAAAGATAAGCAATAGCGAGAGTTTATGATGGCTGCAGGTTTAGGGCTCTGGCTTAATCGCACAAATCCTTTACGTTCAAAGGCTGGCAGCTTGTGACATGATGGTCATATCAGGGTAAAGCGTGCAAGTGCATGTGTACCAAGAATTGTGGACGAAACATGCTGATTTAATGGGAACCGACTGTGAGGGTTGTGCAAGACCACAGAACAGCCAAGTCAACCCTTTTTAGAGTGAAGCATGGGCTGCTTTAGCACAGCACAGACCAGCAATACATCCTCCATAGAGCCATACACTACATACCAATGGTGGGAAATAATAAAGCTTGGCACCCAATAAAGATTACCAGAATATCAAGTTATTGCTTTAATTACACATGATAAAATACAATAAAGCAATAACAGCAATAAACAATTTTTCCACCAAAGAGTGTAATTCATTAACAATAGGCTATGGTTGCCAGGTACCATATAGTCAAATATTATTTCATGAATAGCATCAAGAATTAAACTGTCCATATTATGTATTTTATAATGTCTTTAAATGTAGTTTAGTCAGATTTTAGAACCACAATGTTCAGTTTAACGAGTCTGCTAAACAGTGTACTGCACAAAAGCAGGATAGTAGGGTGTTGAAGCCAGTTAGAAGTCTTGCACACCCAAGGCATATATATATATATATATATAATGGAGGTTTATATTAAAGTCTGGTAACAGTAGACACAGATTTAGATTTCCAGAATACTGAACTATACCATTGTCATTCAAGTGTATGTCCGAATCAGGTTTTTTAGTAATGACCATAAGAAAAAACAAAACTGCTGATCTGATTAAACATCTTGAACATCAGGAACATTATGTCAGCTGTAGCCTTTGTAGCACACTGTCCAGCTTGGTCAATGTTTACTATTTTATAATACAAAGTACTACTTATCAGAGATGGCACTGATCTGATAGCGGGTATCAGTTTCGGGCCAATATAAGCAGGACATTCTGGGCCAGATATCAGAGAGAGAAACGCATCTGATCTAATCATCTAACAAATTTAGCGTTAATGAGTACACACTCACACTGTGTGATGTGATGATGTTGGCTGCGTGGTCGGGTTTGACCAGTATGTTGTTTTTTCTTTTTCAGAGCTAATACAGATACGATAATTAGTAATAAAGGATAACGATAAGATTTGGGGTCAATATTCATTTACCATAAATCTGATGTTGTGGTGTGAAAATGTACAAGAAAGCATCTGATCTAACTTGCATTATATGAATATTAGAACATTATAAAAATAAAAGCCTTTAGAAAGCATACGCTCTAACAACAGACAACAAACTGATCAAAAAATCGCTTAAAGAGATCTCAGTGATGGTTAATTGTCGCTACATAATTCTATAGAAAGACCTGCCTGGTGTAAGAAAAGCGAGGAAGTCTATGAACCTAGAGAGGTACAGTTGTCTGTACCTTTAACAAGCGAACACACACACTCTGAACATGTTCAAACCACTACAGCAGCAGCGAGGGTCCGCACACTGTGTCTGCTCCACACACAAAAATCTTACTCTTACATGTTTCGGGGCAAAGCTTGACCTATGAATGGGATAGGATAGAATAGGATAGGATAAGATAGGACAGGATTGGACAGAATAGAATAGGATAGGATTTACTCAAACTGTGGGAGGATAGGAAGGTCATAAACTGACCAGAAGAGTGCTGGTTGGTTCTACTCGATGAGTCATCCATGTTTCTACCAATCCAGTAAAGCCAGATTACAGAAGCAGGCTTTGTTGAGAATCTTGCCTTTCCTTACAGATCACGTGTCCAGTGATGTACTTCACTGAAAGGAGTTTGGGTTGCACTGGTAAGAGTTTTGGTTGTGAAATGTGTCTTGGAGAGACGGATGCTTACACTGCTGTAATGTGCCTTAAATGCGTCTCAGACTGACTCCTGAACAGCTTTGAAAAATCTGATTTGTATCTGTTCTTGGTGAGTTTATGTAGCTTGGCCATTTCCAGATTCATTTATAGCCACAATTCACAAGTCATGGCGACATATGGAGCTGAAATTTCTTTACAAGTAGGTACAGTACAATGAAGCCATAAACTAACTGACTGGCTAAAGCAAAATCCTCTGACCAATCATAGACACAGGGGGTCCCTGGCCTCAGCTCTCCTGTTCCTACAGGCATTTTGTTCCGATTTCCAATAGTATCATCTCAAAATATTGAAACGTATAAACGTGTGAACTGATAACAGCGATTACTATTTCAAATACAACAGCAATACATACAAGTTCATATATTTACATTTTCTTATGCAAAATGTGAGACTGTACACAACCACACGTGACAACAAGCGCGGCCTCAAGCCCACCCACTAGAGACAAAATTACAGCAACTTTAGTAGCTTGGCAACTGCTAGTGTGAACACACAATTAGTTAAGTAGCCCACTGATGCTGCATTAGCATTAGCAGTGGTTGGCTTCACATGACTCATGGGAAGCATTCCTAGTGCTGGTAGTACTATGATATGATTGGGAGAGACCTAGATAGTAAGTGGAACTGAAGTTTCTACTAAAGCCTGAGTAGACTGATAAATCAGGAAGATGAATACATTATTAATCTCGTTACTAACTACTACTTTTAGGGAAACATGGAACTGAGTAGTAGAGTATCATGTCCTCTACTGACTAGTAGTGGACATGATAAGATTAGCATCGCTGTGCTGGACTCACAGTGATATCATGCTGATAATGCTGGTTAAACAAAAGTGAGCATGTTCTGTAAAGTATCATTTCTAAGATTTCTTCTATGTTACACCGTCGGCATTAAGTCACTGCCACATGCTGCAAAGTCACTTGTTATAACTTGTAGGGGTGTGCCATATCGTATCGTACACAATAATATCGCCAACATTTTTGAATATCGTGAACCCATCCCTAATTATCACATCAGGTACTACTTTTTTACATTTTTAGCAAAAGAAAAATTCATACTTTTCTCATTTCCCATTATAAATCTACTAGAGACAGATTTTATCTGTTCAGTATCATTCACTTTACTTCAGTCCTGGATATATGGAGATATTTGGAGTGGATTATTTAGTATCATGACATTCTGGATCATTGACTTCTGTTACAATCTGATAAAAATTATATTTTTTAATATCTCAGTTAGGGGTGTGCCATATCATATTGTATGCAATAATAAAATTTAATTTTAAATTTATTGCAATATTTTTTATATATTTTTTGTCATATCGGCAAGAGTATCGTTATCACAAAAATACCATGAAATATCGTGATATTATTGTAGGGCCATATCGCCCACCCCTAATAACTTGCTGTCATTTCACCCTGAAAAAAGTGTTACGTCATCTTGACTTCAAAGTTGATGACAGCCGTGTTTATGAGAGACGACCGCTGTTGGCTTAAGCTATGATGAGCCTTGTAGGTGTAGAAGTACTGGCTTACAGTACAGTGCAGCAAAGTTAGAGCTTGACCTCCCAGCCCTCCCAACCAAGAGCCATTCTCAACTTGACCCCACTTGAGAGAGTATCAGTGAGAAACTGATGAGCAAGCAGAGAGCACAAACAGACTCTGAAAGGAACAGGAGGCCAAAGGAGAATGTGATGGGGTGGGGAATGAAGCTCTTAAGTTCATTAGTCAGTTTGAGGTGATAACAAATCGTCTCACCTGGCACAAATTCACACAAAGCAGCCTCCACAAATCTCTGATAACAATACTGGAAGTGAACCAAATTACTGTGAAAGGTCGGTCACTCGGTTCAGGAGAACACATCAATCCATGGACCAGGGGGCAAAAAAAGGTTAAAGCTCTCTCCCACCCAACATATCAGGAAGAATCCGAGAGTACCAGTGTACTTGCTCACCCTATAAGCTTTTGCTCTTGCTTTATTTTCAAACACAAAGAAACCTTAATGTGAACACAACCATGGTATTCAGCACACTGTCCACTATGTCCAACTGGTTCTATATTTTGCAGTGGATTTACTGGTTACCTTGATTGAATTTCAAATTTCCAAAATTTTAACACAAGCCAAAGCAAGAGTAGATTAGTTTAATAGCCAAGCCAAGCTATTCATGTTCAACAAAATAAGTATAAAGCATATATTTAACATTAAACACACAGAACCCTCAACAACTTGTTTCAGTATTTAGAGTGTCCTTCACCTTTTTTACAGTTTCCACTCTTTTCAGGAGATTTGCTTTCAGTTTTTCAAGAAACCTGCAGCCACTTCTTCAAACTGCTGGTTGCAGTTTCTGCCTCTCACAATCTTTGAAGTAGTCAAGTAGTAATCCAGCAGCTTCTTTGTTTGCTTTGTAGTTTTTCTTAATTTTACTAATAGCAACTTCTTGACAGCTTCACACTCTTTCAGACTCACAGTGTTAACTTTCATCCTCTTTTTCTAAGTGGAATATCTGTATCATTGATTTCCATAGAAAAACATATATCTCTAAAATGGAAACGCTACAGCAGAGACCAAAAACCTTCACCTTTAATGTAAGTCAATGGAACCAGAAATGTTTCCAAACTAGAGCATTCCTATTGGTCCGGTTCATTTATCATGAAATGAATCTTCAAAAACGGAGAAACATGTTTGTCTTTGGACTTACACACACACACACACACACACACACACACACACACACACACACACACACACATTATATATATATATATATATATATATATATATATATATATATATATATATATACATACATACATACATACATATATTGTTAAGATAATAATATGAGCATATGATTAAGTAATACTAATTGAGAGTTATCTTTCATTGAACAGCGATATATATATATATATATATATATATATATATATAATCGCTGTCCAATGAAAAACAACTCTCCAAAATGGCAACTTAACAGGAGAAGTCAAAACTATTTTGGAGCATTTCTATTGGTCCATTCATCATGAAATTTGTTTTTCTCACAATGTAAACGGCAGCTACTGCATTCAGTGTAGTAAAAAAATAGAAATTGAGAAAAATGGAGACATATCTTTTTCACTGGACAGGATGATATGCTGTCAAAGAAAAAAATCTATATTATTTGAACATGGCAGCTGCCCGTTTGCTTCCTGTGAAAGTTTTATGATGAATGGATCACTAGTAATGCTCCAAAATCACTTGGAATAGAAGGTTTTTGATAACGCAGCCATGGTACACAGCCAATGCCTGCTACTGTTTACTCTAAAATAGCATCACTATCAGCCACGAGGCTGTTTCCCTAATAGTGTCCGCAGCAACACTGACTCATTGTTTCGAGGTGAGAAAAGTTACTTTCATTCACAAAGCAGTGAACAGAGTCAGTGGAACAGCTCTTGTCAAGTTCTGCTTGACTGCATAGCATAGCCTTGGGCCAGGTCCAAAACGTAAACTCCGACTTACTAATTAAATGCACAACCTGCTGCTAGGTGGTCATTTCCTGTATGACAAACTCGCTGTTACACTCATGAAGGCACAATTAGTGTAGTTCCAAGAATTCGGAGTCTGCCTTATGAAGTCGCGGGGGGACTCTCTTTTGGGTCAGTGCCTTGTACAGTAGATGACCTCGTTTTTTCCCTCCAGACTAAATGTTTTCACTCTTACTTTCTGGCTTCGTGGCCCATGTTGCTTTCAATCCTAACCACTGAGAACAAACAACTGGCAAAATGATGATCAAGAAACAAATTTATCTTAATTGTAGCAGTCAAGACATGTTTGGTGGCTTCTTAAGTCACATAAGCTTGTAGCCACGAATAACAGAAGCTTATAGCCACCCGCATCATGCAATCTACATGACTACGCATACCTGTGTTGAGTTGTTGAGTAATCTTACATAGACTTGTTTTTATGGTTTCTTACTCTGTATAACACAGTGTTCTCTATAAAAAACAACAAAAGTACACAGCATAGCTTAAATACTATGAATTTTGTCTGGACTTTTGCTCATTACTGAAGATAACAGTATAGAAAACACATGAACCAGTCTATGTGAGATTAATTAACTAACAGCTGGACACTGGCATGATTTCGGCATGTAGATTACACAGTAAGCTTTCATTAGTTTCATTAGCCTCATAGCTCCAACGCAAACCTGAAGACACCTAACATGTCTTGGCTGATCGAGTAAGTTGGACTATGTGTGATTTTCTATACGTTGGGCTTAGAAAAACTGAAACTGAGAGAGCTACGTCGGAGTGGAAACACATTTCACTTTTTTAAGGAGTGCGCTTGGTGGGAAGTGGTGTTTTGTTCCCGCTCTGGAGTGCCGCGTTGCTCTGCAAGAGGCGATAGATTAATTAACAGTGACTTACCATACAAAGCACTTTGAACCGAGTGTGTGTGTGCGCTGACCACAGCCACCGTGACGTGAAACTTTGACCCCCACCCTCTTAATCAGTCATTAGAATACAGACAGCCAATGGCGAGTTCTTTCTGGTGACAGGCCAAAATCACAAAAAAGAGCACAAACACACACACACACACACACACAAACAGGTTTCTAACATTCTTGTAATGGCCCCATGTCCTAGTCACTAAGTCACAAGCAATTCACAACTCAAAGCTCATTCTCAAGGCTAAGCCAGGAGCAGTGTAATGTTTTGTCTCAGGCCACTTATAGACAAAACATGAAAACGACATATATAAGCAAGTACGGCGTTTTACAACTGCAGGAGCTCCGTGATCACAAGATTGTGTACTAAAGATCTGCAAGAAACCCACAGAACCTTTTTGTCTGACTGAACGTATGTAAAACTCATTTCTAGCATAACACTACACAATGTCACACATTCAGCTGATGCTAGAAACTCTGAATTTCTCACCAGCAGCAAGGAAAAATCAATGGACCCCCCTACTAAAAATGTATGCCCAGGATGGTATTCTCAACTATATGATATCGAATAAACATAATAAACTGATACTACCTTAAGAATCACTCCTTTTTACTGAAATCCATGTGTGACGGTTAGAGGTCTACACAAGACTGATTCTAATCCCGCTCCCACCCACTCCCAGTAGAATTCCTGTACGAGGATAAATAACAGCCAGTATTTGAAATAATCAATGCACAAATGAATCGTTTTCTCCTGAAATTTAATTCTAACCAAAAATAAATGTAGGCAGGTGGTGTAGTGGTTAGTAAGGTGGTGTAGTGTTTAGTACGGTGGTGTAGTGGTTAGTATGGTGGTGTAGTGGTTAGTAAGGTGGTGTAGTGTTTAGTATGGTGGTGTAGTGGTTAGTACGGTGGTGTAGTGGTTAGTATGGTGGTGTAGTGGTTAGTGCGGTGGTGTTGTGGTTAGTATGGTCGTGTAGTGGTTAGTATGGTGGTGTAGTGGTTAGTATAGTGGTGTAGTGGTTAGTATGGTGGTGTAGTGGTTAGTATGGTGGTGTAGTGGTAAGTACGGTGGTGTAGTGGTCAGTATGGTGGTGTAGTGGTTAGTATGGGGGTGTAGTGGTTAGTATGGTGGTGTAGTGGTTAGTATGGTGGTGTAGTGGTTAGTATGGTGGTGTAGTGGTTAGTACGGTGGTGTAGTGGTTAGTACGGTGGTGTAGTGGTTAGTACGGTGGTGTAGTGGTTAGTATGGTGGTGTAGTGGTTAGTACGGTGGTGTAGTGGTTAGTACGGTGGTGTAGTGGTTAGTAAGGTGGTGTTGTGGTTAGTACGGTGGTGTAGTGGTTAGTATGGTGGTGTAGTGGTTAGTATAGTGGTGTAGTGGTTAGTATGGTGGTGTAGTGGTTAGTATAGTGGTGTAGTGGTTAGTACGGTGGTGTAGTGGTTAGTACGGTGGTGTAGTGGTTAGTACGGTGGTGTAGTGGTTAGTATGGTGGTGTAGTGGTCAGTATGGTGGTGTAGTGGTTAGTATGGTGGTGTAGTGGTTAGTATGGTGGTGTAGTGGTTAGTACGGTGGTGTAGTGGTTAGTATGGTGGTGTAGTGGTTAGTATGGTGGTGTAGTGGTTAGTACGGTGGTGTAGTGGTTAGTATGGTGGTGTAGTGGTTAGTACGGTGGTGTAGTGGTTAGTATAGTGGTGTGGTGGTTAGTACGGTGGTGTGGTGGTTAGTACGGTGGTGTAGTGGTTAGTAAGGTGGTGTAGTGGTTAGTATGGTGGTGTAGTGGTTAGTATGGTGGTGTAGTGGTTAGTATGGTGGTGTAGTGGTTAGTAAGGTGGTGTAGTGGTTAGTACGGTGGTGTAGTGGTTAGTAAGGTGGTGTAGTGGTTAGTATGGTGGTGTAGTGGTTAGTATGGTGGTGTAGTGGTTAGTATGGTGGTGTAGTGGTTAGTAAGGTGGTGTAGTGGTTAGTAAGGTGGTGTAGTGGTTAGTATGGTAGTGTAGTGGTTAGTATGGTGGTGTAGTGGTTAGTATGGTGGTGTAGTGGTTAGTATGGTAGTGTAGTGGTTAGTATGGTGGTGTAGTGGTTAGTAAGGTGGTGTAGTGGTTAGTACGGTGGTGTAGTGGTTAGTACGGTGGTGTAGTGGTTAGTATGGTAGTGTAGTGGTTAGTATGGTGGTGTAGTGGTTAGTATGGTGGTGTAGTGGTTAGTATGGTGGTGTAGTGGTTAGTAAGGTGGTGTAGTGGTTAGTATAGTGGTGTAGTGGTTAGTATGGTGGTGTAGTGGTTAGTATGGTGGTGTAGTGGTTAGTATGGTGGTGTAGTGGTTAGTATGGTAGTGTAGTGGTTAGTACGGTGGTGTAGTGGTTAGTACGGTGGTGTAGTGGTTAGTACGGTGGTGTAGTGGTTAGTATGGTGGTGTAGTGGTTAGTAAGGTGGTGTAGTGGTTAGTATGGTGGTGTAGTGGCTAGTACGGTGGTGTAGTGGTTAGTAAGGTGGTGTAGTGGTTAGTATGGTGGTGTAGTGGTTAGTACGGTGGTGTAGTGGTTAGTATGGTGGTGTAGTGGTTAGTAAGGTGGTGTAGTGGTTAGTATGGTGGTGTAGTGGTTAGTATGGTGGTGTAGTGGTTAGTATGGTGGTGTAGTGGTTAATATGGTGGTGTAGTGGTTAGTAAGGTGGTGTAGTGGTTAGTATGGTGGTGTAGTGGTTAGTATGGTGGTGTAGTGGTTAGTATGGTGGTGTAGTGGTTAGTATGGTGGTGTAGTGGTTAGTACGGTGGTGTAGTGGTTAGTATGGTAGTGTAGTGGTTAGTATGGTGGTGTAGTGGTTAGTAAGGTGGTGTAGTGGTTAGTATGGTGGTGTAGTGGCTAGTACGGTGGTGTAGTGGTTAGTAAGGTGGTGTAGTGGTCAGCGCTGTCACCTCACAGCAAAACGAACCAAGTTGGATTCCCGGTCCGGGCTGTTCTGTGGAGTGTGCATGTTCTCCCTGTGCTTGAGTGGGTTTCCTCCGGGTACTCCGGTTTCCTCCCACATGTTCAAAGACATGCATGATAGGTTGATTGGTCACTCTAAATTGCCTGGCGAACTGTTCATGGTGTACTCCCCCCTCCACCCCACCCCCAATTAAGCAGAGGATAATGGATGGATGGATGAAAAATAAATGCAATATATCAGACCTGCTGTTAGTGGTCCTAGTTGTGGCGTATTGGTTTTTCTTCAACGCACTTTCCACACCTGAGGTCGACTGACCGTCTAAAGGCTCTGTCATATCTGTAACACAGCTAATACTATTTATGTGCTGTTTACATGACTGGTTCCTTTTCAATTCATTGATTAATAAGCTGTTTTCCTCGTATGTTAATTCCTGTGTGATTATTATCATTTTATATAGACTATGTATTCAGTTGTGGAATTTTTCTACATGTATATGTTGTCCCAGCCCCGCACGCACTGGATTGGTTATCCACCAACTTGTCCACACAATGACAGGTGTGGTGCGAGGAGCCTCAGACTCCTCAGTCTCCCTAGGACAGGAGCACATGAACGCAGACAGCCCAGGGCACAATACGCAGAATGGGCGGCTTCACATTCAAATTTAAACTTTCAGGGTACCGATATGACCAAGCGCATGGCAGCTAGTCGGCTAGTGTATGTGTTCTGTTCGCTCATCCTAAAGTTTTACCTCATCGTGCTGATGTTAGATTCTTCTAGCTGACCATCCTCGCTTCACCTATGAAGTATAACAGCCAATCATAATCTGTATCTGTCTGAGGTACACTGTCGCTGTCCAAAAAATACATGTACCTCTATTTTTATATTTTATTTTTTTTAATATCATTAAAACACGACAGCTGTTATTTATATCCTGGGAATATGATGAATGGACCAATAGAAATGCTCCAAAATCACTTGGATTAAAACCTCTTTATATTAACACGTAAAGAATGTTTTTGGACTTCCTATTAAAGTTACTAGATGGGAGATGCCTGTTTTTCAGTGGGCAGTGAGAGTGAACTTGTAGGTGACAGCAGTTCCCCAAGTGAGCACGTCTTTCTTGAAGTTAAAAAAAGGTTCCTAGAAGAAACCGAGCTTACTGGATGCCCAATTATTCCATGTGAACTCTCCTCAGCAGAAATCCTGTGTGTAATTTAAGCATTTGCTGGTCAGAAATGCTGGAAATAAGTGAGAAAATCAAAGCACCAGAAGAGGAAGAGAGCTGAAAGGCCAATTGTCTGTTTTGCAGTTTGCCTGTTATTCACTGTCAGACTGGCTCTAGTCTCAGACACAATACTCGTAGAGTGAGTAGCAACACAGACATGTTTTCATTACCCGACACTTGTTAGAACTGACAGAGCAGCATGCTAGTGAATTATAAGGTTGTGGCCAAACCGTCAAAAGACCAATCATTCAAGTTCTCTGTCCTGTACATAACAATGTTAATCCTTTAGTTTCAACTTAGTGTGTAAACATCTTACTTGCAGCTGGTAAACCCTATAACGGTTTATTCACCGTATTTGGCCACACCCACTTTCAACAGTGTGTTTCTTCCACTCAGCTAACCAAAATGAATACAGTTACATGGGAGGAGACCAGAGAGACAATAAGAAGCTCTGGATAACACTGTCTCATCTGAGGTCAACAACACAGTGGGTGGATGATATGAAAAGGTGGGCTGAGGTTACTTATGGAGACATTTATAATTATTTTGTACTCTCGGAATGTGTAGATGGTTTGGCAATGAAAAACTATACACGTACTGAAGCGTATCAGTACCTGCATACTGGGAAGGTCGGACGTGTACTCCAACACACAGACGGTGAGTTCATATTTCTGATGAGTTACAGCCCAGATAGCCTAGCGCGGTGGACACTGATCATAAAACAGTTACTTAACTGATAGCCTCACCAGCACCTACTTCCTCAGAGCTTCATAACTGAGACATTTCTCTGGATAAGCAAGCTCTGGTGCTGGTTCTCCTCCACAAAATGGTAAGAGCAGACATACAGAGGTTTGGGCACCTTTAGCGTCTTTGGAAGGCGGTCCCTCAACACTCTGATCTTTATGTGCTGTGTTCATAACACTGCTGTTCAAGCCACGTTTTCCCCTTCTTCCAATTACTGACTCCCTCTAACTGAACATGTTATGCTGGTCATTTTATATGTTTGTTGTCGTTTTGCTTGTAATTGAAGTTCTAACACAAATTAAGCAATCGTGAGAAATCTTCTATTGGTCTACTACTCAGTAGTGAAATCAGTAGGCGAGCGCGGCTAGTATGTCTGAATACTCAGTAGGTATTGAGTAGTAGGTGAACGGCACCCGGATCACCTACTGAATCAGCAGCCATTTTTATGTAGACAAACACAGCACACAGTGCTATCCCATGATTCACCTGGAGCCGCGGGTGAATTCAAAGCGGAGGAAAAAAACGATTGATTACATTCCTTCAGTTTCTCTTCTCTGATCTACAGCTCGACACCGTCTGATACATATTCAGACAAAAACACAGATCAGTGTCACAAAAAGATCTAAATCTGTCAGTAAACGAGCTTTTAAATGAATAGCAGGACTTTTACGGTGGTGGTCTGACATCTTGCGTCTCAGGACGTGGGTAATATGGCGGACTACGTCCGAGCTTGTGTGGATACTAAAACTCACCTACTGAAACTACCTACCAGTCTGCCGCTCGAGCAGTACGTACTGACTCTAATCCAGTACCTGCTGACTAGTAGGCGATTTTGGACGCACCTCAAGGTGCCCCCCCAGTGTTGTCAAGGAAAATAGCATGAATAGGGTACATGTTTGATTTGTTTGTCCAGATGCGTCACGCAAACGTCCATCGATTTGTATGTAGCACTGTTTCTGGATGTAGTGTCCAAAAAGTTAAATAGTGATCCAATCCGAACGCAGCTCGTTTGAACACCGCTTGCTAAGGAATAACTCACTTTATGCTGAAATTGTTTTTATGCTTCTACAAATGCAAATCCATAAAATCGATAAGATTAGATAAGATCAGATAAGATTAGATAAGGCAACGTTTGACCTGCAGCAGGTGTGTTCTGATCCTGCTGTTGATATTGTGGCAGTTTTACGGCTCTACTCGTACAGTTAGCTGTTTTTGGTGGAACAGAGACCATAAGGGAACAGTTTATGCCATATCTGGAGCTTACTGGCTTAACCTAAAGCAATAGAACACTCAGAAGTTGTGTTATATGTCTGTGGTCTTACTGTCTTCTGTTGCTTAAATATTAAACAGAGTGAGACGTACTGCTTGTGTTTTTTATATTGCGTACATACGTCCACACATATCCAGACACCTTTTATAATTAAGAGAATTCAGCTTTCTAAGGCACACCCACTGCTGACACAGGTGTTCACACAGCTCCTTAGAAAAGCACGGCCAGTAGAAGGTGACAACAGCTCATGAGTCTAAGGTCCCCAAGCCCAGTACCAATGAGCTGTGGAGCAGTGGAACTGTGTTCTCTATTCAGCACCTCTGGTCTGAGAGAGAGAGAGACGGAGATTGATCAAGCCAGAGGGAGAGAAAAGGAAGCAAAAGAAAGAGAAAGCAAGAGAGAGAGAGAGAGAGAAAGAGAGAGAAACAGTGAGAGAGAGAAATATAGAGGGGCTCTTGGACATGATGACCCTGCTGATAACCTGAGCCACAGTGATCTGCAGTGATCCAGAACTGATCTTTCAACATCAGTAGCTGACCTCGCTAAAGCTCTTATGGCTGAATGCAATTAAATCCTCACAGCAATGTTCCAACATCTAGTGTAAAGCCTTCCCAGAAGAATAGGCACTGTTACTGGAGCAAAGAGAGAACCGACTCCCTGTTAATGCTCCCTTGTTTTCAGGAGTAACACTGAATGAGCAGGTGTCTATAACCTCTTGCACACTGAGTGCAGTGCAACTTAATGGTCCTGTATTGTATATTATTGTAAACAATCTTCAGATTTCACACTCAAAGTTTCATCAAACCGATGTAGGCTCTCACACCTGAAGAGTATGTACGTAGGTATACTCCTCATTCCATAAACTATAAACATGCATAATAAATGTGCCCATAAAGTTCTATAGACTGATTTAATAGAAGAGCCGCTATTGTCCCCTCCATTGTTTTTTTTTTTTTTTTTTTTTTACAATTTAAAGAACATCCACATAACGGAGTCTGGGACTATACATCTAAACCAACAACCATTTAGGAATCTTTTTTTTATATTTTATATTAATTTCATAGTAGTAGTAATAGTAGTAGTAGTAGTTTCTGAATAATGTAAACACTCATTCATTCATTGCTTTTGTGATTTTGTATTTTTTTATTGAGTGATTGGGCTTCTGAGATGTTGTAGTTTTTGACTGTTTATCATTTTAGGTGGTTATTAAAAGTGATCGATCAAACTAACATGCATCCAACCTGTGCAAACCACTACACCAACACTACTCCAGCAATAAACATATAACTATAAATTCTGTTTTTGGAACACACAACAATGCAAAAAACTGAAAGGCCTGTGGTTTAGGAGGCTGACGTCCATAATCAGTGTAATAATATATATATATATATATATTAAACCTACCAAAACCACATAAACTCACTGTATAATATTAGGTACTGGACAGTCTATAGAAGATATATGACTGTCTGTAGTGCGGAGACGGTTCATCATGGCTTCATCGGTACCAACCAATCAGAGTCAAACTGCATCTAATCCTGTTCAGGTGTCGTAACAAAGGTGGTAAAGCCTGATGGCAGCCGCAGAGGTCAGAGGTCAGATACTGTTATCATTTAACCTAAAGAAATGTGTGAACATGTAAAGTCAGTCACCCAAACATTGCCTAGATCTTTAACCAGTTGTAAATCACAGTGAGAGAGAGAGAGAGAGAGAGAGAGAGAGAGAGAGAGTAGAAAAAAAGAAAGAGCTAGAAAAGAGAGAGAGATGTGAGGAAAGGGAAAGTAAAGTGAGAATGAGAGATTAAGAGAAGAGAGTTGAGAGAGATGACAGGGGAAATAATAAGAGAGAGAGAAAGAGCAAGAGAAGGAAGAAAGAGAAATGGAAGAAACAGAGTGGAAAAATAATAAAGGAGTGAAGAGAGAGTTTGGCAAAGGGAGAAATTGAGAGAAAGAGAGTGTAAAAAAGAAACAGAGTTAGATAAGATAGCGGAGGGGAGAGGAAAGAGGAAAATCAAGAGATAGAAAGAGAAGAAAAGAATGACAAAAGGCAAGAGATGGAGAGAGATGGAGATTGATAAAGCAAGAGGGAGAGAAAAGGAAGCAAAAGAAAGAAAAAGAGGGAAAGAAAGAGAGAAAGGAAGAGAAACAGCGAGAGAGAGAAACATAGAGGGGCTCCTGGACATGATGACCCCGCTGATAACCTGAGCCACTGTGCACTATTCCCACAAATCTGTGATGCATTCAGATTCAGAGGGAGGCGTGTAAACATTAACGCTGAAGGTGACGCCAGCGGCACACATACATTTAAACTAAGCGCAGGCCGGGACCACGGGTTCCACCACGCTCTGCCCTGCAGCACCTACAATGCAAAATAAGCCATAAGCGACTTCAACTTCCACACCATCAGCAGTGCCCAGTGACAACACCCCCCCACCCCGCCAGCCCCCTTCACATGAACCAAATACACTACATCAACTAATACAACAAATACACTACATCAACTAATACAACAAATACACTACATCAAATAATCATGTTATGTGGCATAACTGTTCAGAGTTAGTACAGGGGAACTCCACCAGTTTTTCAAAATTTCTTTATAATTACATGCTTGAGGTGTAAACAAGGTCATTTAGGGGGTTATGATGTGAAATGCTCTAGATGTTCTAGAGAAACGTGTTCACAGTGGTGGTGAAAGGAACCAGACATCAGAAGAATTTACTGCCTCTGACATTAAATAACTATGAATACTCAGCCTGATGTCTGAGAATACATTATTTTTTTGACTTTAATGTTATTTATGTGATTCATGGAGGGGCACATGCAGAGCACTGTGAGACAAAACAGCACCCCAAAGAAATGTTTACTATTACTTGTTTCAGTTTATCCACTACTTTACCATCAAAACTAGAAGACACATGGAGGTTCCCTGGTCTATAGTGTCTCTATGTGTGTTGCAGACATGGTGACCCCTGGTTCCCATCACCACCACTGTAAAGTAAGAGGTCTGTAAGCTACTCTACACTGAACCATTTCATACCCAACCACTCTCTGAGCAACTCTTACATCTCAACCACTGAATTATTCAGAAATGTTGAACAATTGGTGGAAATCCCCTTTAATTAGGCCCCTCAGAACTGTACACTCATGACACCTTCCTTTAACATCCAGAACATGCTATTCATACACCATCGGATCCATAATAACCTGGAACGTGCCTGCAGCATGACGTATTTATTATTTAAAAGCATTACTGTGTTAAAATCCTACACAAGCATTCAGCCTGAGAGCATCGACTCTGTCTGTGACACTAAAATAGAGAGTAAATAAGCAAAAAAAAGCTCATTACAATGCTCTATTTTAATCAGTAGTCTTCTATGTGGGGGGATGTTGTTAGTTCCTTTTCCACTGGGGGCCCTAGGATGCTAGTTATGTGTTAATGCACTACATTGTATTGATCATGTACATCAAAACAAGTTAATGCCTCACATCAGCATCCTGGCCTGATGTTCTGCTAAGCCTGGGAGAACACTGGAGGCGTTTCGGTGCGCCTGACGGGCCTACGGATCAACAGGTAGGCGCAAATTAGCAACACAACAAAAACAAGCTTTTCTGGGAGCGAGTTATTACCTTACTCTTAACTCTAGACCTGTGGAGCTGAGGCTGTTGGCTGAGGCTTTGTTAAATAAGGAGTATCACAACACTGAGCTAAACCTAGTATGCTGTTAGGTCATCAGTATCAATGATCTTGCAGGAGACAAAAAAGATACCATTACTCTTCTTCCATGCTTAGGACGAGTACCCAATAGACTAAATAGCATCCTGTTGGTTTTAATGGGGACTTGTGCACCAGGACGCATCATGCGTAAAAGGCACGAGGGTTGGACACCACGGTTAGGGGTAACGTCACGACTTTACGCGTCTACTTAAAAAGAACCAGACCCAAAGTGAGAGGCTACCACGCTGCTCTAAAGCTGACACAAGTGCAGGACCAAGCGGTGGCCAAACGCTCCTCTGTGCGCCAAGCTCCAGAAACACATGGCCTCTATGATTATGGCCCAGCATTGTGAACGTATCACCTCCCGAGCGAGCGCACAAGCCGTGCGTTAAACGGAGACGCGCGGCGCACAAGCTAAGAGCAGCCTAAGCCGTTTACAGACGCGTCATTACGCACCGTGCGTAAAAGGCGCGCGAAGAGAACCCGCGCACCGAACACGGGGACCTCACCTTTCTTGAACTCCTCGAGCATGGCGTCCAGCTTGGTGTCGTTAAAGACGAAGTGCAGCTGGTGGCTGTAGAACTTGGTGATGGTTTTGAGCGGGGTGCAGTCGTCGGGGTCCACGAACGCCAGGTCCTTGACGAAGAGCAGGTCCACGATGTTGGAGCGCTCCTCCTCGAAGACGGGGATGCGCGTGTAGCCGCTCTCCATGATCTCGCTCATGGTGCTGAAGTCGAGCGTGGCGTCGCCCGCGATCATGAAGCAGTCGCGCAGCGGCGTCATCACGTCCTCCACCGTCTTGGTCCTGAGCTCGAGCGCGCCCTGGATGATGTTCAGCTCCTCCTTCACCAGGTCGTTGTAGGGGTCCGTGACCCGCAGCATCTCCAGGAGCTTCTCGCGGTTGTACACGGTGCCGATCTCCTGGCCCAGGAGGTAGTCGAGAAGCTTGCTCACCGGGTAGGACGCGGGGAAGGTGAGCAGCATGAAGAACTTGGTCAGGAAGATGGTGTTGGCGCCCACGGCCAGCCCGTGCCGCGAGCATATGGCCTGAGGAACGATCTCGCCGAAGATGACGATGCCTATGGTGGACATGACCACGGCGATCAGGCCGTTGCCGGCGATGTCGTCCAGCAGGATGGTCAGGGTGGTGTTCACCAAGACGTTGCCCAGGAGGAGCGAGCAGAGCAGGTAGTTCCCTTGGCTCCGGACCGGCTCGATCTTGCGCGCGTAGTTCTTTTCCCTTTCGGTGCCGCAGTTCTGCACGATCTGGAGCTCCATGGGGTCCAGAGCCATGAGCCCCAGGTTCAAGCCGCTGAACATGCCCGAGAGGCACAGCAGCATGGAGATGAAGATGACCTGCAGCCAGAAGGGCAGCAGGAACTTCTTCTCCTCCACCACGATCACTTTGGTGTCGTCGCCTTCGTGGTAGATCCACGTGCTCTCCGTCCACGGGTCGTGCGTGCCGGCCGGCGTGGAGGCGGCGATGCACAAGTAGTAGGCTTTGCTCCTCTCGGTCTTGCGCAGGGGCTTCACCTCGATCTCCACCACCCCGGAGGTCCTGCGGTTCAGCACGATGTTGGGCAGGATGAGGATGTCCGAGGTCCGGATGCCGCACGGGTGCACCCCGTCCGCGGTCTCCTCCTGGCTCTTGTTGTCGCCCCCGGACGAGCTGTCCAGGTTGTTGCCCACCACCCGGCCGCGCTCGTGCTCCGTGAAGGCGATCTTGGACCACGTCTCGTTGTTGATGTTCTGCCCGTAGACCCTCAGCTTGACGCGGGACCTCTCGCTGACCCGCAGGTAGCCCTTGTCCATGAACGAAATGTCGTCCGTGTCCTCCAGGCGCAGGCCGATGATGACGGTCTCCTCTCCCCCTCCTCCTCCGCCTCCCCCTCCGCCTTCTTTGCCCCTCGTCGGGGTAATTAAGCAAGCGCTGACGGTCAAGAAAATTAGAGTCACGGCTCGCACCCGGATAAGTGACGCCATTTTTGCACTGGCTACCGCTGCTGGCACGGACGGCTCTGCCATGTTGATAATGGGCAAACCCGCTTTGAATGAAAATGGCTTTAAAAAAAAAAAAAAAAAAAGAAAAGAAAAAAAATCAGAGCCAATCGGAGTCCGGCTTCATCTCAGCTGCGCGCGAGTCGCCGGGACTTGTGCATTGGGGACCAGCTTGGCTCCGCAACGCCGCCGCTGAAACTGAACTCACTTCAGCGCCAAACTCGTGCCTCTCGCCCAGGCCCGGCCACAGGCGAGCCGCGCGGCCAATCACAGGCCGCGACCGCCGGGGGGCGGAGAGCTGACGGCCCGAAGCACCAATCGGAGCGACCGTCGGCCACGCTGAATGCAAATGAGCGCGGAGAGAAGTTTCCTCGTGACTTTTCGGGATGTTTTCGGGGAGCAATCGGTTAACAGAGGCAGGAGCATCACTTTCATTCAGGCTTACGTTGCTCGCTTACGTACGCTGGAGTCTTTGAGAAGGCCGGTTAACCGGGATTACAGTAACCGTTAATGTGAAGCCTGAAGAAAAAAATATTCACATCTGTCAACCCATGTGTTCAAACCTTCTTCAAACTGGGTTTAAATTCAGCCAATAAGCAGTAATTGTGTGTAAGCTTACTTTCAATGAGAAAATCAACAAAACATGTCGTTCAACAGGGGTGCCTAAACTTTTGCATACAACCGTACAGGCATCTATATGGATCAATATGTCCCGTATAGTTTATATACACTACACCAGCACTTTATTAGGTACACCTACCTTGTATCACTGAAGAACAAACTAAAAGGGGTAACCGGGGGAACAGATAGACTACAGTCTGAACTGTAAACTACAAAGTGATTGTATAATAAAATATGATAAAAATGATGGGTAGGTGTATATCGTCACTATCCAAAGAGTAACTTTACACAACAGGCCAAAAATGTCCTTAACTTACATTTAGCAAGGTTTTATTCCAAGTTATTGATATATTGATATATAAGATTTTGGAGCATTTCTATTGGTCCATTCACCACAGCATGAAAAGAGCAGCTGCTGTTTTTAAATAACTTAAAAATGAAAAAATAAATAAAATAGCCAAAAGTGGACGTTTCTCTTTGGCCAGTGACGAATGCCAAGTACCTGTATGCCATAAATATGTCCCATACATAACAGCTGCATATGACAATGTATGTCACATTCATTCCTCAGGTAGAAGTATAGACACTAGGGTTTAAAAATACTTCTGTAGAAGTTGAAGTATCAACTCAAGCTTTTTACTCCAGTAAAAGTGTAAAAGTACTGCTTTCAAAACTACTTAAAGTATAAAAGTAAAAGTAATGTAAGTTAAAAAAAAAAGGCCATTAAGAACAACAGCTTAGTCTGCACCACAGGGGTCTATTGTGCACTAGCCCACCTCCCCAAAAACCCCATTCTTCTAAAAGCCATAATGACTATAATGTTATATTAAAATGTTAATGATAAATTTGGGATGCGCTAAGTGTTTCATGGAGCAGAAGATATGATGACTGGTTGTCTATAAATACTGTAATGGTGCAAAAAGTCAAATTTCAAAGACATGTTATCAATAATCTTTACTGGAATGTAAATGTACATGAATGAAAACAAGCTGAAATGAAATAGGAGTAACGAGAATATGTTTAAAATGTAAGTAGTAGAAAGTATAGGAGTGTAAAGGAGTGTAAATGTAAGGATTAGAAAGTACTTATAATAGAGTGTAAATGTAAGGAGTAGAAAGTACTGATAATGGAGTGTAAATGTAAGGAGTAGAAAGTACTGATAATGGAGTGTAAATGTAAGGAGTAGGAACTACAGTTAATGGAGTGTAAATGTAAGTAGTAGAAAGTACAGATAATAGAGTGTAAATGTAAGCAGTAGAAAGTATTGATAATGGAGTGTAAATGTAAGTAGTAGAAATTACTGACAATGCCGAGTAAATGTAAGGAGTAGAAAGTACAGATAATAGAGTGTAAATGTAAGTAGTAGAAAGTACTGATAATGGAGTGTAAATGTAAGGAGTAGAAAGTACTGACAATGGAGTGTAAATGTAAGGAGTAGAAAGTACTGATAATGGAGTGTAAATGTAGGGAGTAGAAAGTACAGATAATGGAGTGTAAATGTAAGGAGTAGAAAGTACTGATAATGGAGTGTAAATGTAGAAAGTACAGATAATGGAGTGTAAATGTAAGGAGCAGAAAGTACTGACAATGGAGTGTAAATGTAAGGAGCAGAAAGTACTGATAATGGAGTGTAAATGTAAGGAGTAGAAAGTACTGATAATTGAGTGTAAATGTAAGGAGTAGAAAGTACAGATAATGGAGTGTAAATGTAAGGAGCAGAAAGTACTGATAATGGAGTGTAAATGTAAGGAGCAGAAAGTACTGATAATGGAGTGTAAATGTAAGGAGTAGAAAGTACTGATAATTGAGTGTAAATGTAAGGAGTAGAAAGTACAGATAATGGAGTGTAAATGTAAGGAGTAAAAAGTACTGATAATTGAGTGTAAATGTAAGGAGTAGAAAGTACTGATAATGGAGTGTAAATGTAAGGAGCAGAAAGTACTGATAATGGAGTGTAAATGTAAGGAGTAGAAAGTACTGATAATTGAGTGTAAATGTAAGGAGTAGAAAGTACAGATAATGGAGTGTAAATGTAAGGAGTAGAAAGTACTGATAATGGAGTGTAAATGTAAGGAGTAGAAAGTACTGATAATGGAGTGTAAATGTAAGGAGCAGAAAGTACTGATAATGGAGTGTAAATGTAAGGAGCAGAAAGTACTGATAATTGAGTGTAAATGTAAGGAGTAGAAAGTACAGATAATGGAGTGTAAATGTAAGGAGTAGAAAGTACAGATAATGGAGTGTAAATGTAAGGAGTAGAAAGTACTGATAATGGAGTGTAAATGTAGAAAGTACAGATAATGGAGTGTAAATGTAAGGAGCAGAAAGTACTGATAATGGAGTGTAAATGTAAGGAGCAGAAAGTACTGATAATGGAGTGTAAATGTAAGGAGTAGAAAGTACTGATAATTGAGTGTAAATGTAAGGAGTAGAAAGTACAGATAATGGAGTGTAAATGTAAGGAGTAAAAAGTACTGATAATTGAGTGTAAATGTAAGGAGTAGAAAGTACTGATAATGGAGTGTAAATGTAAGGAGCAGAAAGTACTGATAATGGAGTGTAAATGTAAGGAGTAGAAAGTACTGATAATTGAGTGTAAATGTAAGGAGTAGAAAGTACTGATAATGGAGTGTAAATGTAAGTAGTAGAAAGAACAGATAATAGAGTGTAAATGTAAGTAGTAGAAAGTACTGATAATGGAGTGTAAATGTAAGGAGTAGAAAGTACTGACAATGGAGTGTAAATGTAAGGAGTAGAAAGTACAGATAATAGAGTGTAAATGTAAGTAGTAGAAAGTACTGATAATGGAGTGTAAATGTAAGGAGTAGAAAGTACTGACAATGGAGTGTAAATGTAAGGAGTAGAAAGTACTGATAATAGAGTGTAAATGTAAGGAGTAGAAAGTACAGGTAATGGAGTGTAAATGTAAGGAGTAGAAAGTACTGACAATGGAGTGTAAATGTAAGGAGCAGAAAGTACTGATAATGGAGTGTAAATGTAAGGAGTAGAAAGTACAGATAATGGAGTGTAAATGTAAGGAGTAGAAAGTACTGATAATGGAGTGTAAATGTAAGGAGTAGAAAGTACTGATAATGGAGTGTAAATGTAGGGAGTAGAAAGTACAGATAATGGAGTGTAAATGTAAGGAGTAGAAAGTACTGATAATGGAGTGTAAATGTAGAAAGTACAGATAATGGAGTGTAAATGTAAGGAGCAGAAAGTACTGATAATGGAGTGTAAATGTAAGGAGCAGAAAGTACTGATAATGGAGTGTAAATGTAAGGAGTAAAAAGTACTGATAATTGAGTGTAAATGTAAGGAGTAGAAAGTACAGATAATGGAGTGTAAATGTAAGGAGCAGAAAGTACTGATAATGGAGTGTAAATGTAAGGAGCAGAAAGTACTGATAATGGAGTGTAAATGTAAGGAGTAGAAAGTACTGATAATTGAGTGTAAATGTAAGGAGTAGAAAGTACAGATAATGGAGTGTAAATGTAAGGAGTAAAAAGTACTGATAATTGAGTGTAAATGTAAGGAGTAGAAAGTACTGATAATGGAGTGTAAATGTAAGGAGCAGAAAGTACTGATAATGGAGTGTAAATGTAAGGAGTAGAAAGTACTGATAATTGAGTGTAAATGTAAGGAGTAGAAAGTACAGATAATGGAGTGTAAATGTAAGGAGTAGAAAGTACTGATAATGGAGTGTAAATGTAAGGAGTAGAAAGTACTGATAATGGAGTGTAAATGTAAGGAGTAGAAAGTACTGATAATGGAGTGTAAATGTAAGGAGCAGAAAGCACTGTTAATTGAGTGTAAATGTAAGGAGTAGAAAGTACAGATAATGGAGTGTAAATGTAAGGAGTAGAAAGTACAGATAATGGAGTGTAAATGTAAGGAGTAGAAAGTACTGATAATGGAGTGTAAATGTAGAAAGTACAGATAATGGAGTGTAAATGTAAGGAGCAGAAAGTACTGATAATGGAGTGTAAATGTAAGGAGCAGAAAGTACTGATAATGGAGTGTAAATGTAAGGAGTAGAAAGTACTGATAATTGAGTGTAAATGTAAGGAGTAGAAAGTACTGATAATGGAGTGTAAATGTAAGGAGTAGAAAGTACTGATAATGGAGTGTAAATGTAAGGAGTAGAAAGTACTGATAATGGAGTGTAAATGTAAGGAGTACAAAGTACTGATATTTGAGTGTAAATGTAAGAAGTAGAAAGTACAGATAATGGAGTGTAAATGTAAGGAGTAAAAAGTACTGATAATGCTGTGTAAATGTAAAGAATAGGAAGTACTGATAAAGGAGTGTAAATGTAAGGAGTAGAAAGTACTGATAATGGAGTGTAAATGTAAGGAGTAGAAAGTACTGATAATGGAGTGTAAATGTAAGGAGCAGAAAGTACTGATAATTGAGTGTAAATGTAAGGAGTAGAAAGTACAGATAATGGAGAGTAAATGTAAGGAGTAGAAAGTACAGATAATGGAGTGTAAATGTAAGGAGTAGAAAGTACTGATAATGGAGTGTAAATGTAGAAAGTACAGATAATGGAGTGTAAATGTAAGGAGCAGAAAGTACTGATAATGGAGTGTAAATGTAAGGAGCAGAAAGTACTGATAATGGAGTGTAAATGTAAGGAGTAGAAAGTACTGATAATTGAGTGTAAATGTAAGGAGTAGAAAGTACAGATAATGGAGTGTAAATGTAAGGAGCAGAAAGTACTGATAATGGAGTGTAAATGTAAGGAGCAGAAAGTACTGATAATGGAGTGTAAATGTAAGGAGTAGAAAGTACTGATAATTGAGTGTAAATGTAAGGAGTAGAAAGTACAGATAATGGAGTGTGAATGTAAGGAGTAAAAAGTACTGATAATTGAGTGTAAATGTAAGGAGTAGAAAGTACTGATAATGGAGTGTAAATGTAAGGAGCAGAAAGTACTGATAATGGAGTGTAAATGTAAGGAGTAGAAAGTACTGATAATTGAGTGTAAATGTAAGGAGTAGAAAGTACAGATAATGGAGTGTAAATGTAAGGAGTAGAAAGTACTGATAATGGAGTGTAAATGTAAGGAGTAGAAAGTACTGATAATGGAGTGTAAATGTAAGGAGTAGAAAGTACTGATAATGGAGTGTAAATGCAAGGAGAAGAAGATACTGATAATTGAGTGTAAATGTAAGGAGTAGAAAGTACAGATAATGGAGTGTAAATGTAAGGAGTAGAAAGTACAGATAATGGAGTGTAATGTAAGGAGTAGAAAGTACTGATAATAGAGTGTAAATGTAAGGAGTAGAAAGTACTGATAATGGAGTGTAAATGTAAGGAGTAGAAAGTACTGATAATGGAGTGTAAATGTAAGTAGTAGAAAGTACTGATAATGGAGTGTAAATGTAAGGAGTAGAAAGTACAGATAATGGAGTGTAAATGTAAGGAGTAGAAAGTACAGATAATGGAGTGTAAATAGAAGTAGAAAGTAATCTGGAAAATAATTACTCCAGTAAAGTATAAATAACCAAATCTCTACTTAAGTAAGGTAATAAAGTATTTGTACTTCATTACTTGACACCTCTGTATGTAACACACACAAAAGTAATTAAGGACCATCATTAAGGGAGTATTTGTGCATTGTTACGTCGTTCCATATACACAGAAAGCTCTAACACATCAAGTCAAGCCTAGTTTATTTATGAAGCATGTTTTAAAGACTATAGAAGCCAAACAAAGTGCTGTACAAGTCATCATGACGGGAGTCCACTTTGTGAGTATTTATGGTTCTTCTGTCAGATTGTTCCTCTGAGCTTCAATTTTCGGAACCAGAAAAAAAATAAGTTATGAGAACGACAGTTCCAGGAATAACCCACAAGCATCTGCGTGGAAGCCCGATGACATTTTATATCAGCTGAGTTGAGTGAAAGTTCACTGGCTCATTCAACCTGAAATAATAGGTTTTGCCTCCAATAGAGGCCACAAATCCTCATATTAGGACCAGTACTACACTACCACACTCCTAATGAAATTCAATTCAATTTAATACAGTACACTGGTTTAACATTCACACTGATATCATCACTGCAACCTTCAGCATGAGTTTATCTATACAATCAAATAGTTAGTCTCCCCAATAGCAGTGAACAACAGCAGTGTATTAAACCAAAGGACACTCCTATGATTACCAAAGCTTCAGCATTGCTTATCTCTTCTGCTGAAGAATGTAATATCACAGTTGGCGCTGGGACAGATGCTCATCTAAACTATCTAAAGTCCTTTAGAAGGTACAAAGTCACTGTCTTGTCAGTTGCTTCAGAAGCCGTTGTAGGGTTTAACGTGCTTGTGCGGTATAAGGTGTTTGAATACGGTTTACTTTCCTTGTCCTTTTGCAAACACCTGCTAAAAAAAGAGAACACACTGTCCCATACCCTACATTTTCTTTTATTTTCATTATTATTATTTCCTCTGAGATCCCTTTGTGGGGTGTATGAACCATATTATTCACTTTTACATGACTAACCACTCTCGAGGTCTTTTAATGTATTAGTTGTATTAAATTAATGTATTAATGTACTGCGCCTTGTCAATTACAAAGTTAATGATCTCCTTTCAGTTGGCTGCCCTGCATTGTGTTTCAATAGAAAAGCAGTCCAGCTGTAATGAATTCAGCATAAACGAGCAGAGCTAAACTGCTGTAGGCCGAGTGGTTGGGTATATCGTTGTTGTCCAATGAAAGATATGTAGCTCCATTTTTGTTGATTTTGATTTTTCTACATCAACACGCCAACTGTTGTTTACATTTACATTTCATGATGAATGGACCAATAGAAGTGCTCTAAAATAGCTTGAAAATAATTCTGGTTGCATTGAAAGTAAAGTATGTTTTTGTTCTCTCCTGTAAAGTTGGAATTTTTAAATACTTGTTTTTCATTGGATAGCAACGATAGGTAAATATGTCGTTTTTTGTGACATCACAGACACACTGAATCCAAATGAAGATGCTTGGTTACAAAGTTATAATAGAATAGCAGGTTTTGAAATTTTGACCTTTCTACATAATACGAGCCTCTTTAAAACTCCATTTAAATTAATAAGACCGTACTTCACAATATATATATATATATATATATATATATATATATATATATATATATATATATATATATATATATTAATGCATTACATATGAGTCTGGTCTAGTCACAATAATCTTGACTAACATCTGACAGACTTGTAGGACATCACACTTTATATGACTTTATGTATTGTTGCTTTATGTTATGTTTACTCAACAAATTACAATGACTGGAAGACTTTAGTTGATTACTTTGATTGTTCAATTACACTACTCTAGTTAAAAGTACTAAATGTAATTACAGTTATCTCCACACAGATTACATTTTAATCCTTCTTTCACATAAGCACACTTAACTATAACACAGGTAAACTCAAAGCACATCAAGTCAAAATCTAAAATCAGATTATCAAAACTTACCGACATTAAAGAGCCCATATCATGATAGCTATTATAATACAGGTGTTTGTAGAAATATGTTAACACTGTTACACATACAGGAGAAGCCAAAAACCTTGTTAACCTTTTGGAGCATTTATATATGTGTGTGTGTGTGTGTGTGTGTTCTTTCCTGTGTTTAATAAAGATGAATTAATTTCCCACTACGCCCAAGCATGAACCAACTGAACTTACGGTTCTAGTTTATTTCCCACCTGCTCAAGAACCATCTGGAGCTGTTATCATTATCACAATGAACAATTAATAGTCTTTATGATTATTTTATGTCACTCTATAGCATCTAATTGGCCTATTTAACCACATTGCTTGGCAGTTAGCTTACTGATATGATATGAAACGATGTGTTACGTTGTTTAGAGCATGCGCTTACACAAATACCTTATGTTGCAATGACCCAGGCTCATAGAATCAATCAAAACTTCTATTGTATTCTGCCAAACATGACAATATGAGCAAAAAACACTGAATCTGAGACTGAAAGCATAAACGCTAATAGTATTATCTTATAGATTACATTTTATGACAAACTCTGTACAAAGAAACAGTTCAAAAGCAGCAATTAGCACATCAACATCAACATGCCATATTAGTTTACATCGAAGTGCTTTTATTGGTGATACAGGACTTCATCTGTAAGTATAGGGAGTTCACCAAATTGATGTTGGCTTCAAGTGATAAATACAGAGGATCAAGCTATCAACAGCAGCTTTACCTGCTTTTACAGATTTAAAAACTGTAATCGTAAGTAAAATTAATACATACTTGGTAAATTTGCTATTACGGCCTCCTTTTATATAAAAAGTTTACCATAATTAACAATAACAGTGTCCGATACTGGATGCTGACTGGATAAAAGTTAAGAGTAAGGCACCATGTTTACAAACGCTCTCATTTAGTCCTGAAGTGGACCTCAAAGAAATAAAACATAATGCATGACACATGAGGAATATGGACCAGTCATATGCTATTTCCCTTCCACTTTCACGTACAGCAAGACTCTTGGGGACCACAGCACCCTCCAGTGGACGGAACTATACCAGGACTTTTCAACAGCTCAGCCAGTTCGAAAGGATTCCCAGGCATGACCTGAGGACAGAAAATAGGTCATTTTTTAGTGTGGAAACAACAGCATCGCTGAGCTCCAGCTGGCCACGTATCTGAACAGTAGTTTATCAGTAATAAACAGTGCTGGAGCAGAGCGGTGCAGTACTCATTAACATGGTGGCCTTGATTTGATTGGCCGAGACCGCCGCGTGAGCGTTTATGGTTATCGGTCTGGATCTTTAAAGAAGAGGGAACGGCTTCAGCACCAGTGTGTCACATTTCCACAATCAATGATACTGATAATAATAATACTAATGATACTAATAATAATAACTAGTCTTAGAATTTCAGAACTCACAACTTTGGTAATGAGACATAAGCATATGCATGTGTCTTTCCAAAGAAGACGCTGAACACAGGCACTACTGAAAGGTCCAGGACAAAAAAGATGAGATTACATAACTGTTTATCTGTCACTGCTGAGTTTATCGTCAAGATTAGACGCGGCTTGGTTCCTACAAAAGACCCAGCGGCCATAAATCATATCAAACGATGCCTAAAGAGGACGTGGATTTTTCCAACCCCTGGTTAAGGAGTGTCAGCACAAGGCAAGGCCCTAAATATACAGCAACAAAACCCAAAATGATAGAATTTTATTTTAAAATATAATAACAATAAACAATTCCTCCAGCAAGCAATGGCTTTCTTTAACACAGGCAAAGAACAGCTTTGGCATTGATACAGACAGCTGCCTTCACACCAATATCGATTGTAAGTTGGAAATGAAAGGCTATTGATCGGGGCAGTTAGACATATTTTATTTAAAACAAACAAACAAATAAACAATACAATATATATATATATATATATATATATATATATATATATATATATATATATATATATATATATATATATATATATATATATAAACAGCATTATATTAAATGGGGGTATGTCTACACCTCTCCTCTATCCTTTGTAGCCATCATGCAGCAGCTTGTTTGACTAATCAATACTTACTAAGGTTAAATCAAGCCTGCTGGTGATCATATTTAACAAGTCTATGCGATGGCTGCAGGCGTCCAGGAGAAACGTGGAACCAAACTTTGATCTACAAACAAGATGTTGACCAATTTTAAAAAAATAAGCAACTCTTTGAGAATTTTAATGAGATGTGGTGCATATACTGGAAAACAATTACAATTTTCTACAGATTAGTATCTGAAAGTGTATGAACATGACCGGCTGTGAGGACGCCGAGGGCCAGATCTCAGTAGTTTTGGTAAGTTTGATTTTTTTTAATTATGGCATTCAGGGTGGCAACAGTTCTGTCATGGTAACCAAGATTATGCAATCAACAGTGACATGGTTGATTATCCACTGACCTCTAAGCAATGTGACCAGTATGTTAAGACCTATACGAGAAACAGCACTTCCCAGAGTAACTTCTACTACACTCTCTTCACATGTATGCAAGACTATAATCAATATGATATACACTGATCAGCAATAACCTCAAAACCACCTCCTTTGATCAGCTACACTTAGGAATACAGGAAGACTTTGTGGTAACTGTAGTTCATCGGATTCCTTATTCTGATCCTCATTAGCTTTCACAATGTGGTCGCTAGTCTTTTTTGCTTAAGTGCTTAAACACCTCAGTGTCACTGCTGGACTGAGAACAGTCCACCATCCAGCAACATCCAGCCAGCAGTGTATTGTGGGCAGTGTCCCGTGACCACTGATGAGCGACTAGTGAATGACCAACTCTGTACACCAAACTGTGTAGCAACAGATGACCCGTCATCTCCGACTACACTGTGGGCCTGCGAGGTAAGCGTATCTAATAGAGCAGCACTGTAGCAGCACTGCTGTGTCTGATCCACTCACACCAGCACAACACACATACTAAACACCACGTCAGTGTCAGTGCAGTACTGAGAATGACACAGAACTCAAACGATATCTGCTCTGTGGTGGTCCTTTGGGGGGGGGTCCTGATCAGTATGCAGAGAAACAGATGGACTACAGTCTGTAAGTATTGAACTACAAGGTGCTCCTGTATTGTAAATGGAGCTGATACAATAGACAATGTGGGAGGTGGTTTTACTGTTATGGCTGATCGATGTACAGTTACAGAGTTCGTGCTGTTTATGATGAATGTTTATGATGGCAACAAGTTACACTTGGAAAAACCTGGAAACGTGTTTGTTTTATGTAGCCAGCCTATATATATATATATATATATATATATATATATATATATATATATATATATATATACACACACACACACACACACATTTTGAATTTCTCATACTGGCTTTATTAACCTAAAGTTAAGGTCTGGGTGTATTTGAGAGATAGCCATAATATATATCCATAATCGGCAGATGTTGCACAATAATGAAGAAAAAGTACTTAAATGATATAAATGGGTATAGAAGTGAGTAATAACGTGGTAGAAAAAGATCAGAAATTAGAAATATTTGACTGTGTGGTTTATTAACTATAAAAGGAATTCTTACTGGACTATTCCGTGTTGTTATAAATATCTGAATTTCGGGGAAGAGATTCCTCTTTGGTTTCTTTGGGTGTTAATAATAATCAGAATGGCATCAGCCGACGCTGCCAGCTGACTGTTTTATCAGCACAGTTGATAATACTGTAGACGACAAACCAATGATCAGTTTTAATAAGGGGAGGTTATGTTTGGGATTTCTGAGTAGGGTGAGACTCTGACCAATCATAGGCTAACAGAGAAAGACCACGTTGGTCATTTACAGTTTACACTTTTTGTGAAGGTTGTGGCATCAATCATGTGAAAATTACTGTTTTTTAGTGGAGCAAATCATCGCTGTCCATTGAAAAGCACATATCCACATTTTCGTCTGTTTTTTTTTTGCATCATTTGATTGCAGCAGCCTTTGTTTACACTGGGGGAAATATGGTTTGATGAAAGGACCAATAGAAATGCTCAAAAATAGACTTACATTGACATGGAAAGTAAAGATTTTAAAGTTTTTGGCTTCTCCTGTAAATTTGACATTTTGGACAGCAATGAAATGAATCAGTCTACACAGATACCAACATTTCATAAAGGAATTATTTTTACATACTCTTTAAAAACCAGACTGCTCCCTCCTCAGGCTTCACACTATTAGCTGTTGGGTCACACACCCAAAGAATAATCCTACCTTGAATATCTAACCCTGAAATAACACTCACAGTAGTTAATCACTGTTATAAAGAAAAGAGTTAACCATAAGTTAGTCAGGAACTGTTAGTTAGCAAAGTTTTTCATAAATTTCAAACACAAACACCACTATGGATGAAGTAACAAAACCATATCAAAACACACCCAAACCTTAACTCTAGTAAATCCAGTATGAGAAATTCAAGATTAAAACTAATTATATTGTCTAATATTGGTACTCTAAACTTAACAAACTAACAAGTTAATGCCCAAATTCTGAGAACTGAGATAAAGAGATAAATTCAGTCAAACCCCCAGATGAGCGCTAACCTGCCATGCAATAAACTGGGAGCAGACACTTTCTTTGTGGCTGGTACGTCCGATTAAACTGAAGGATGAACGTCTTTATAAATAGGCCCGACTCCAAACAGTTGCTTCTTATGTCTAATCGGGCTGTGTGACCATGAGCACTTCTGATAAGGTTGACATTCTTCGCTCGGAAGGTTATTAGCGTAGCCGTAGGGCAGCGAGGCAGCTGTTTGTCCTTGAGTGTCTGTGGCTGTTGTTGGGCCTGGAGTAGCACGCTGGTTAGCGATGGGCATAACAAACTCCCATTCATGTGGGAGGACAGACGCAGCTAAGCTAACAAACTGCAGTGACTTTAGAGAGGAATTCTAGCAATTTTGCCTGCTAGAAATTTGTGCATAAATAACCAATTAAGTCATTCGGAGCCGTCTGACGAATGCACCCATCTAGAGAAACCTAAGAGATGCGGAATCGTTCACAATGGTGGTGATAGGAACCAAACATCCAAACACATTTACTGCCTCTAAAAGCTCTCTCACAATGTTATTACATAGACATGGTAACATTTAGGCTGATCTATGGCTAATGGCATTGTTTTACCAAAGCTCTGAGTCTTTTCTTCCATTCATGGTACAGCAAGATGCAGGACACTGTAGGCAAAACAAATTCCAAAATAAAAACTTTGTGTGTTTTTGTGATTTACTATATTACCATCAACATTACATACTAAAAATATTCTTCTATCATTTCCTTTCACAGATATTTATTACAAGAAATGGTTATGAATGCACTGCCGGATGTCTGAAACTGAAAGTTTTAAAATGAAGTTCACAATGGTGGTGATAGGAACCAGACATCCAACACATTTACTGCCTCTTAAAGCTTTCTCACAATGTTATTACATAGACATGGTAACATATACGCTGATCTATGGCTTTGGCATTGTTTTATCATAGCTCATACCATAGAGTCATTTCTTCCATTCATGGTACAGACCTACATGCAGGACACTGTATGTCAAAACAAACTCCAAAAGAAAACTTGGTGATTTACTATTTTACCATCAACATTACATACTAAAAATATTCTTCCATCATTTCCTTCACAGAAATGTATTACAAGAAATGGTTATCAATGCACTGCCTGATGTCTGAAACATGATTATATAGTAGTTTTGAAATGAAGCTCTGGTCAGAAACATTTTAACTTCTTCACGTTATTCGTTCATGGTGGAGGGATACGTCAGAGTGTTCGAAGGCTCAATAGTCTTCAATGTAACATAAAAACTCAGAAGACTTGTGTAGTTCACTGGAGGTTCTGGGTGGCAACTAAATGGTTATAAAAGTTACAGTCTATTTATTTTGCTCTAATTATCTATTTTACATCAAACTACTCTGAATTACTATATTTGCATCTAAACCAACGAATTACGGATTTCTGCTTTAAGGCTGGATTTACATGGTGAAACATTTACTTCTTACAGGTTGTGAACAGCATAAAACATGAGTTCCATGCAACAGGACAGCTGTGGTCAGATAAAGTCCTGTAATATTTTATTTAGACTAATACAAATTGGCAGCTGCCGTGTACAAGAGACCCATCACGCTATTTCCCCTTTCCTTAGTGTGTTGTAACTTTTTGTGAATGTAGCCAGGTGGGGGATGGAACTTGTGGCAGGATGGCGCAGTTGACCAATCAGAACAGAGTGGGTGAGCTGACCAATCAGAGTGCACTGGGCTTAAAGACACAGGAGCTCTAACTGAGCGTTTCAGACAGAGAGCGTGAATACTGATGTACAGTATGAGAAAAAAATAATGTGGTTATTCTGGTAGACCTCCAAAATAAAATTAGGAACAATAAAAATGAGCATAATAGCCCCCCTTTAATGGCAGCTGTCGAGCAAACTGAATGGTTTAGCTAATTGGTCACCAGCAAATAAGATTCCAAGAGACTGAGACCTTTTAGGGTGTTCTCACACCTGTAGTTGGTTTGACTGGTCCGGATCAGTTAATGAGTTTGGTTACTTGGAGCGTTTCCTCCTCGGTTAAGTTTATTTTCACACAGGCAAAAACCCCAACGCACCAAAATGCGCCCCAACAAACCACATGAGCACGTCGTCTCCTCTGATTGGTCAGAGCTATCTGGCGTGGAAGCAAGAAAGTAAACACAGGGAGAAGATCCGCTTTTCCCAAACTACTGCAGAGACAGCGTTTGTTCACAGCTGTAATAATAATCTGATAATATACCTGCACTACAGTCCACCTGCAGAACACCCAGCTCACTCCAAACATCAAGTAGACAACGTCCCTCACTGCTAGTCCAAGAGAGACCTCGCTTCATTGTCCTCGCCCTGTTAGCTGCTCCAGTTCTCCAGTTCTCTGTTTACACCATCTGCTACATCCCATAATGCAAAGCACACCTGGACGCAGGAGATGCTTAGATCAAACTTGTGGAGAACACCTAATACTTGGGTCGGATCGATGTCGGATCACGTTCTCACCACAAACGAACCGCTCCAATTCGTTTGGAACCGGACCGAGACCACCTCCTCTTGAGGGTCTCGGTGCGGTTGTTTTGGTCCACAGCCGAGTGAGATTACTGTTTTCACACCTGCCAAACCGAACCGCACCAAACAAACCAGAGTTCGTTTTAACTGGATTAACTAGTGCTGGTGTGAAAACACCCTTAGTTTAATTGTTTTGTTCATGACACACTGCTTGACGTGACAATACAGTTTTAGGGCGTTACTGAAAACAGTAATGTTACAGAGCCTACATTAAGTGAAGGATCTTTGTAGAAGATTATCACACTAACTTCATACTAAATGCTTTTGGAATACTGTTGGTGTGTTTGGCCACTTTCATTTTGTATAGGTCACTTTGCAGCATGGCAGCGTTATCAGGTATTAGGAACCAATACTTTATTAGATTAAAGTAGATTAGATAAGACCTGATCATATTGCCTTTGGCTCCTATCCAAAACATAATAAACAAATAAACACTCAAAATGTTCTTCGTTGCCATCTTGCGGTGACACGAACGCTGTTTTTGTTTATTTCCCATACGCTAGTTTGAATTTGCACAAGTGCAAACTAAGAAATCCTAAACGAACCAAATACTCGTTCTTGTGTGTTCTTGCCTGGTGCTCAATACTTGCTCCAATCCTCAAGAACATGTGTACCAGGAAACGGGGAAAGTTCCCGGATGTGTTTTTGCTCTGCCCCAAAGAACGATTGGTGATTGTCGATGAGAAAGAACAGAAATATCCAGCGTTCTCCGTGAGTTTACAGACCCACAGCTTTACTTTTAAATGTAAACAGTACAATAAACTCTACAGTAGAAATAAAAGGTGAGACACTGACATTAAAGCTGTCATTTCTTTGCTCAGTTGATACAAAGAACGTCTACTATGAAAATCTGTTCATAAGGACACGGCTATGCTTAGATTAACAGCGGCTCCTCAGCTTGGCAATGTTGGCAGTAGCAGCATAATCTTCCCTCCCTAGTTCTTCTACTCTTACTCGGATTGCTTCAAACGCTGCACTTATGTTCATTTATTTAAAATCCAAACCGTGTACCACTCTGCTGGCTTACAAACATTTAAACCAACTGATGTTGTCACAGTAGTAGCTTGAACTTCGGCTTTATTTTAACAATCAGTCAAATCAGATTTCCTGATTACAATTCTGCATTGATCAGATCAGCTAGCCTCAGGGGGGCTATTGCACCAAAAAGCAAGTATACAGCATATCTCAAACTGCTGTGTGTGCTTCCTTCATGCTCGAGCAAAGGTGTTAAAAGTATTCACATTCTTTACTCAGGTAGAAGTATAGATACTAGGGGAAGTTGAAATATCAACGTAAGCTTTTTACTCAAGTGTAAAAGTACTGATTTCAAAACTATTTAAAGTATAAAAGTAATGTAAGGTAAAAAATGCCATTGGGTCGCACCACAGGGGTCTATAGTGCACTAGCCCACCTCCCCAAAAAACATTCTTCTAAAAGCCATAATGACTATAATGTTATATTAAAATGTTAATGTTGATAACTGTGGGATGCGCTAGGCTTCCTGTTGAACATGAATGTAGTTTAGTCCAATGTAAATATATTAAAGAAGTATATCTGTTACTACTGAGCATTAACATGTGTTTCATGGAGCAGAAGATATGATGACTAGTCTATAAGTATTGTAATGAAGTCAAACTTCAGCGTGTTATCAATAATCTTTACTGGAATGTAAATGTACATGAATGAAAACAAGCTGAAATAAAATAGCAAAATTTTTTTCTTGAGTCCCCTAGTTTTGGCATTGGCCATTCCCATTCCCATACCCTGCCAGTTACCTTTGAAACGTTGTTTAGCACCGTCCTCCATTTAAAACCAGTCCCAGTATAAAGATGGACTGAGATGGATGAAAACCAATGTCGTTACTTTCGTTTTTACGCTCCCTGGCTCTTCACTTGTAGCCTGTTTGAAGAGCTTAAAACTAGCGCTATGATTGGTCAAAGTCTTCTTTTCCCAACAGGTTGCTGCCCAATGCGGTTACACCCATAGACGAGTTGCCTAGTACATGAATTCATAGACAGTTGAGCTCAAAGCAATCAGTGACTTTGCTCATATTTTTAAGTGTCGAATCGCAGCAGCGTAGTTTGATGTCTAAATGCGTATCTGCTAGGTTGGCAGGTTTGCAATAGGAGTAACGAGGCTATTTTTAAAATGTAAGGAGTAGAAAGTACAGATAATGGTGTGAAAATGTAAGGAGTAGCAGTAAAAACTCCAGTAAATTATAAAAAAACTAAATCTCTGCTTAAGTAAAGCAACAAAGTATTCCTCCAGGTTATCGTGTTTTCTCCTTGGATCTTTTGGTTAACTACACTACCGCTCAAAAGTTTGGGATCAAAGTGAAATGTTCTTGTTTTAATGGAGTATCTTCTTCCTTCCTCACAACAATGGACTGACGGGTCTCTAAAGAAAGTTGTTTCTTTCTGGTCATTGTGAGTCGGTCAGCAAGCCATCAACTGCTGATCTTCAGATACTAAACTAACCTAGAATGTTGTTCCCTTTTATACTCACTTATTAGTAGAATATTTTTCAGCTGTGCATCACAATTGAGCAAGAGTGTCCTAACAACCAATTAGTCCAATAACATCCTTAACTTGGATTGGTGGTCGTACCAGGAGATTTAGACAGAGGACTGAGAATTGCTGATAATAGAACTATATACAAAATAAGCCTCTATACAAAAATAGACTTTAATACAAACATTTTTATTCTTTAAAATCATCTGATACACTTACATTAATTGTGAAATGGACAGTATTGTTTGTAAATTGCATGAAAATTGGACGAAATGAATTTCTAAAGTGATCCTAAACTTTTGAGCAGTAGTGTATTTTTATCATGTAAAAAAAGTCGGACTAATTCAATTTTAAAACCATTTTGAATTGTTACATTGTGTATGTAAATAAAACACATTGTAAACGTTTATATTAAACAAGACTTACACGTTTACATGTAACAATACAATTTGTATAAACAAATTCAAATAATTAGAACCTAAACACTGAAATGGTACACAAATAATGTTTAGTAATGAATAACTTCTTTTAAAATTAACTGCTCATTACTAATGCGAAACAAACTCTTACATGATAGAACAGAATTACCAGCTTCAAATTATTTACATAGTATAATTTTCCTCTAGCCTTTATTTGACTTGTTTAGAACTGAATTTATAGTGGATCAAATGCTAAATTGGGTTGCCAAAGTATTTTAACACTAGGCTTATGATCTGGTACTAACCTTGGGTCTGGTGTAGCAGGCTCCTGATGCCTGAGTGTGGAACGTGAATTCCTCAGAAAGTCGTGTGTTCCTCAGGATGCAGGCCACATCTCCATCCACCTCCATCACCTCATTGACCTGCAGAGAATTACACAAGCATGCTGCATTGCTTTTGCTCTTCTAAACACCTATTTTACCTCCTATAAATACAGACAACAGCTGAATTAATCAGCTGGATACCACAGGAGGAGCAGTGTTAACAACTTGTTTCAAACACACACATCACTTTCACATAAACAAAACGCACTGGCATCAATACAACTATGTATATAAGTTTACACATGGCAACAACTGTGGTCTGATATTCACTACATGTTCAAAATGTTCTAGGGGAGGCTTAACGCAAGAGGTTTAAACATTGGATTTGATTGCATTCAACCACAAGAGCATTAGTGAGGTCTAGTACTGATGTTGAAATATCTTATTCTATTAGGAGGGATTTTCCAGTCATGTATGCTATGTATGTGTAAATGATGTGCACATGTTGTATTGTGTGTTTTTTTAAGAATCACGACTATTATATGTATACACAGCTACAAAAGGCCTAAACAGATACAGGTGAAACAGAGTAGACATTAAATACACTGAGTATCTATTAACAAAGCTGTTTAATCTGATCTACAGGTATTCTCACAAACACATTTCTATACTCTATATCAGAGGTCACTAATAGGCAGACCGCGGTCCGGGTCCGGACCCAGACGTTGTCCAATGCGGACCTGGACCGATAAACTATTAAGAGCGATTTAATTTTGTGTTTATTTTTTTAAGCGTTAAAATAATTTTAAGCAGCAGAACTTTTCTAGTCTTTACGGTATACAGGCTTTGCGGCGCATTAACCTCACAGACCAATTGTGTGCATTGTAAGATCCCCAAGGGCTCCTCAGCCAATCAGATCTGTGCAGATTCGGGGGTGGCACGCAAACAGGCGAGGTACGAAGTGAAAAGCAGCAGTCAGAGAGTAAGCAGGTCGGAGAAAGAATAACAAGCTCTGAAAAAGGAAAGTTGACGGCAAAACCCGACTGTTTTAACCAGGAATGGACAGACTTGAGTAACAGTGAGTAAAAAACATTTATTAGAAGTTTATAAATAATTTATTTAGTTCAGCATTTAAACAGTAAATATGTGTGATGTGTTGGTGTTTCAGTAGCTGATGGTATAAGATGCCACTGAATCAGAACACACGTTAGAAATGATGACGGTCCAGACCTTGACCTCAGGAAATTTCCTCTAACTGAACCTTACTGAACTCTAAACCCCCCTGCTCTATACTATCCTCTATTTTCTATACTTCTATTTTATTAGGCATTAAATTCTGCCTTAAATCATATCTTTATTTTTATACTGTAGTGTACTTCCGACAAGAACTTTAAAATAGATCTTTGATAACGGTAACAAAAGACAAGAAACTGAAAGGTGATACTAGTGCTGTGATACACATTGTGATACAGCGATCACGATTCAATATATCACGATATACTGTGATACTGCAAGCAAAGTGATATATTGTGATTTTGAACAGGTTTATATATGAACAGGTTTGTTAATGCTTACAACAGCATTGCGCCCTTGTACTGCTTGTTAATTTTGGAGTGGAGCTGAAAATGGATTACAACACTGCCATCTAGTGGTCAGAGGTTTAAACACAACACACACTGATTCACTGTCTGCCAGGAATCTGTGTATCGATACTGTGTTTTTATGAATCGATACAGTATCACAAAACATAATATTTCGATATTTCCGTACACCCCTAGGAAACACAGTCTCGTATTTTGTATGTATATAATAAAAATTGAGCATCAAAACTAGAATTTAAAATCTATTTATGTCTGAGGCTTTTGAGGGGGTCCGACACTACTAGTTAACCATTGTTAGATTACATATTTGTTAGATTAGACCAGTGGTTCCAAGCTCTGGTCTTGGAGTCTCCTTTGGTCTGCACATTTTAGCCTTACCTACTCGTAACATACCTACTGCCAAATCATGAAGAGCTCCACAGTTGAAGCAGGTGTGTTAAGAAAAGGGAACAACTTTGAAACATTAAAAACTTTATACATCCTTTGGAGGAGACTAAACGTCACCCTCTTAGTCCATCTTCAGTTGGTTATGTTTAACATATCCTATAGCCAGGTACTTTCAGGTAGATTATTAGAACCATTTTTAGACTGACTTAGATTTGATTAGATTTTTAACCATAACCAACATCATAAGCAAATACTGACAGCATGTGATCATAACATTAGTGCAAAGAAGCATAGTGCATTGCACTTAGAGACACATCTTAGTGTCTCTATAGTATAGTATGTAGTATAGTGTAGTATGTGTCATATCACATGCCAAAGCCTTAAATACATACCTTAAAAGTATACTGAGCATCAAACTCTACTTTGTCTTCACAGCCTGTAAT